>JBBBDQ010000601.1:340000-407500 GCA_037127315.1 Ascarosepion bandense
TTCGATATAGTCATTCCATTTGAGGTCCACCGAGAGTGTAAGGCCAAGGAGGTGTATTGTTTTACTCTCAGGGAGGCAAGCCTGTTCCATGCTAATGGGATGTAGGTGCGACTATCTGTGATGGTTAATTGATAGCAGCTTCGTTCTGGAAGCATTGCAATTTACGAGCCGCTTCCTACCCCAGTCCACCACGGATTGGAGGTCCTTTTCAAGCTCGGCAGCGAGGTTCGTTTTTTCGTCCACGCTGGGTTTCTGATCGAGGTGAGAGTAAGTATCATTTTCCTCTCCTGCACGTTGTCTCGAACTCAAAATTTGGAGTTTTATCTCTGAATATATGCAGTAGACATTAGTAATACATATAAGCTTCATCAGCATTTCGGGGGAGGGGTTACTGCGAAACCATTCGACCCGGTGTGGGTTTATTAAATTGGTCTACCACTCAATGATCCGACAGTGCATGCGTGTGCATAAGCAAGCATAAGACGTTTTGAACATTTACTATATGTTGCTGTATTGACGTACAACGATGGGTTTTGAAAATATGTTTATATCGATATATTGCATTGTTTTGATGTCAGAACCCATCTCTGAAAGCCTGTAAAATACTTTTTTAAAATTTTAACTTTGATTGTACATTTAATAGCGTTTACCGTAATTTTAAATTGAAAAAGATGAATTTGTGGATATATTTTTTTAGAGAAATTTGTCTTTTATGTAGTGAGTGGACACAACTTCAAAAGAATTTTGGATACACTTGTATATATATATATATATATATATATATATATATATATCATCTAAAAGTACTAGAAATGCAAGGCCAATTTTTTTTGTATTTGTTGTTCCTTGAAGATATTTGTATTTAAGATCAATTGATTAATACGAGACATGAATTCAGAATTTCAGCTTTGAATTCCCGTGATTTGCATTTAGATGTGCTAAACTGCTTAAGACAAATCATTTTTGTCTCAGATCACTCCACTTTTATTTAGAAAATGAAAATGGACAGATAATCTTAAAAGAAATAGCATTTAATATTTGATTGCATGGCACTATTAACAATAATTGCATCAAACATTAAACTCAATGACGTCACTAAACTGTTGCATTTTTCATTTTTGATGATTTTCCTGATTATGAAGCATCTACCTCCAGTTATTTCTCCCTTCACTTTCCTCTTCAAGAAATGGTATGCATGCTCTTGGATTTCAGTTCGTTGATCGATTTAGCCATGCTAAAATTCTCGACTTTTTTCCTGATAAATTCCGGTATTGTGTTGGCCGTATGTTTTCTCCATATATTTTTAAATGTATATATTGTAGGTTCACAGAAGAAATGATCTGTGGTTTACTGAATTCGTTCTGCTGCTACTATCAAGATTAAATCACTGACAAATATGAATAAACCTGTTTTCGAAGCAGTTATGTAAGTCCAAGACACTAAATCCTCCATGATCCGCAGACACATTTTAGCCTTGAATCACGAGCAGATACTTTATTTCTCCACACATCATTTTAGTAGAGATTAATCTTGGTTTAATCAGTTCACATAAACAACTTTCAAGACTTCTGCTCCGCATCTCTGTACTTCCTTGAAAATCTTAGTGCTAACGAGAGTTTTCCTATTTGTAGATTAACCTCTGTATTTCTGCTCTTGATATTTTCTTTAAACGCTAGTTTCTGAAACATTCCACCCAGCATTATGAAGGAAGTTGGTTATATTACAGATTTTGGAAATTTTCAACACAGCTGTCTCAATGTTTTTCTCATCCACTACTTTTGTTTTCCTTGACTGAGCAATTCTATATCTGTTGCTCAGTACATCAATAGTTTCTTTTTCAGGGTATTCGGAATTGTTGTGCTGTCTATGCCTAATGTTTGTAGAACGGCTCTGATTGACTTTCCTTCTTTTCTTAGCTTCATTTCGATTTGCTTTTACACAATGACAGCTCACTAGTCTCCATTTTAGTTCATCATTTTTAACAATAAATGTCGTTACGATGCTAAATCCAAGGTTATTCCTTCAGAATTATTTAATGTTTACACAATCAATCTAAAAGGCAACATCTGGGCAACAACAAACGCCAGTCAGTCATGTATTCCAGTAGTTTTCTGATTTGAATAAATTAATAGGTTCAAACAAAAGGTGGAATATCCTTATTTTTTAACACATCTTAAGATAAATACCCGAAAAAAAGCTGAAATTGGAAACTTTGTTTTATATACAACTTTTGCTAATATATATATATATATATATATATATATATATATATATATATATAAACTTATTTATAAATAGAACTTTGTGTGTGTATGTGTGTGTGTCTGTGTGTGTCTGTTACCTATAGACACCGAAACGGCTGAACTTATTTTCTTGAAAATTTCCACATTTGTATTATAAGCGTCTGTGAGTGTTCTTGGCTAGGTAGTGTCGTGGCACGCCCGATAAATCAGTGGTCCGATTTTAATCAAATTTGATACACTCATAGACAAAGATATTCAGGAGTTTCAAGGTTGCAGTTCTTACAATAGTGCAGGAAATCCATAATATATATGTATAAAAGGCAAGATTTTGTTGTGTGTGTCTGTGTTCTTTGCCTGCATGTCTATAATTTTCACGCTTTTTATTTAGTTTTTGCTTCAAGTTTGGCTCTAAGTAGGTATAATTGTAGTACTTAGACTCAGCCATTATACCATTTACTCAGAGGACTTATTTAGCCTTCAGAATACAATTTACGACGAAAAGAACTTATTTGATATCGATACCAGGAAATAAAAATTTGACTTACATTCATTCATTTTTCTTTCATTCTACGGTTTCGCTTTAACTGCAAACAACTTTTGCTTTTTAGTCTTTCGTGCCAACGTCCAAATAGTCTTAGCTCCAGGACCATGGATTTAAAGCTTCCATTACACACGAGCAACGCCGGCTATACTGCTAGTATGTATCCATCTATCTCTCTCACTATATATATCCACCACAATATATATATATATATATATATATATTGTGGTGGATCTTCGAAACTTATTTGTTTTGACAAATGTTAACGTAAATCTTCTTCCTATAATTTGTTGAGGAGTTGTGGTGAAAATTCGCCGCAAAGTTCTGCTGACCAGTTTGGTCGGACGTAAGACAGAAAACACAGAAAATAGGTTCAAAACAGAGTATTAATATAACAAAAATATACGTAAAGGTAAGTGTTAATAATCAGTAAAAAGAAACTATTAATTTCGAACTGTATATTTACGCTGCTTATTGCATGACTAGAAGCTGGCTTTAACTGCATATTAACTGTCGTCTTAACTGGCGTATTTAATTGCGTTTTGACTGTTTATCGGAAGTAACGCAGGTAATTATATATAGTAAAGGGAAAAGGCCATTCCTCTCAGGAGACCAGAATAACAGATATATATATATATATATATATATATATATATATATATATATTGTTGTTTTTTAGTGGTTTCACTACTGATAAAATGTACTTTGCTAAAAAGGTTTTTATAGTAAAATTCTCGATATCAGTGTGTAGACAGAGCGTTGATAAATGAAAAGTTTGTTTCTTTGACAAAGCAGATTAATGTCGACATCAAAGTTTCGTGAGAACACAGTTATGTTTGCAAACAGTCCTGACAAGTGAGAACATCATAACGGTGTCCTCACGAGACTTCGAAGTCAGAATGAATCTGCACTGTTAAAGAAAGTAAGTTTTTGTACTTATATATATATATATATATATATATATGTGTGTGTATATATATATATATATATATAGAGAGAGAGAGAGAGAGAGAGATTTTTGCTACAATAATAGCTTACTGTGCAACTTAAAAGCTAAGTTTTCCTTGGAAATCAACTAATAAAAATATTTCTATCATCATCATTCAAACAAAAGTTAGTCCCGATTATTTATTAGATTCTATTTAGATCTTAAAATTCAGACTCTTTAATATTTATAGGAACCGTAGAAATACATTGATCATACTTTTCAACTCTCCCAATAATCTAATTCTTTATATATTCAACGCGAATAGAAAATCTCGTAAAATATTTCAGAATATAATTTTAGATCATTCTGATTAACCTAACGAATATATTATTCTACCTATAAAATGTTCACCAACTATAAACAACAATAATTTTTCTAAACTTAACAGAGACTTTTTTCAGCTTCTTCTAAAGCAATAAATCGCATACCTAATAGTAAAACAAATACAAATAAACTGAAAATTTAAGATATAATTTACTCACTTGTAATCATTGTTGCTAAGAATACATAGAATAAACCACGAGATTATTTAAATAGAATATTATATGAACACAAAAATTATATTTTTTATGAAACAAAAGATTCCTTGCATTATTTACTAACCATAACTATTATAATATTGATTTTTAAGAATGAGAATTTAATTAAAAAGAGAAATCTTTTTACTTAGAAAAAGGTTTATAGAAGGTTAATTAATTGGTAGATTAGCTAATTTAGATTTGTGTCCAGGTTCTTACAACATTTTATCTGCTTTTGGTAAATCTATAATCACAATGGGGGATCTTAATAGCAAAATTGTTACAAACATAAAGTAACAGGAGAATGAAAATAAAGAAAAATGCTAGACAATATAACTAAAAAGATTAAAAAATATTTAAAAGTTTCAAATTTCAGCATCTCCTTGAGTTTGTTTCTTTCAGTTAAGTGCCATACGTGATACACGCTTGAGCAATCATGTCTCGAAAGAGACATGACAGAACATTATCCCGCAGTAGGTTGCTATTGCTTTCTGCGGTAGACTGGTTGCCGATCAAGACTATAGAACCCAGTCAATTCTGTTATTTAACCCATAACTGGAAGGATTGGACGGATTAATACCTTTCCCAAGGGTATTTGCGCATAAGTGAATGCAATGAATTCGGCTGGAAATCGAACTCGGCTCCACCGATTTCTCGTTCCGAGCCGATATCCACTGAAGCACGACGCACATCCTTTACACTAACGCAAATATTACTTTAGTCTGATTCAGTTCTTAAAGAAGAAAAGCTCTACACTTTCAATAATTTTTCTAATAAATATGTGTGTTTTTCTAACACACACACACACACACACACACACACACACACACACACATATATATATATATATATATATATATATATGGGGGGGGTATGTGTGCAGATGTGTGTGTGTATGTGTGTGCGTGTGGAAAGAATGAAAGTTTCATACATATATATGAATGATTGCCCAAAATCTCTGAGTATAATGATTAAGGTTTTATATGACCGTATTATGATTATTTTTGAAAATCTTAAGATTTTCATATGAAAAACTACACAACGAAATTTTGTGACAAAGAACGTTTAAGTAACTGAATTAAATATAACAAATATGGCCATTGACATATGTAAAATAATTAGGTAAGATACTTGTATGTCATGTTTTCCCGCTCCAGTAAGAAACCTGTCGTGGTGGACAGACATAATCTCGCTGCTGACCTTGAGCGGGATCTACACTCTGTGGTGAACTGGGGCAAGAAGTGGCTTGTCAACTTCAATTCCTCTAAAAGCAAGCTGTTGTCTGTCAACCATTACAGGCAACCTCTTCTGCCTCCCATAAGCATGGACCAGATGATTCTCCCGGAGAGTAATACACTACGCCTCCTCGGACTTACCCTGTCCTCAGACCTCAAATGGAAGGACTATATTGAATCCATAGCAAAATCTACTGCTAAGAAGATTGGGTCACTATGTCGATCCAGGATGTTTTTTCCACCTGAATCCATCCTGCATATATACAAGTCAACCATCCGTCCGTGCATGGAGTACTGCTGCCATTTATGGTCAGGTGCCCCTGCCGTTCTCCTCAGTGTTCTTGACAAGCTCCAAAGGAGAGTCTGTAATGTGATAGGTACTGATCTGGCGACACGTCTGCAGCCACTTTTCCATCGTCGAAATGTGGCCTCCCTATGTCTCTTCTATAAATACTTTCATGGCTTCTGCTCGGATGAGCTTAAGTCACTGATGCCTCCTCAACAGGTGTTTACCCGTGCAACCAGACTGGCAACTGGGTCCCACCCATTCACAGTCAGGTTAGCCAAACGCAGACGACAATTCTACTCCTGCAGCTTCCTCTCTCGCACTTCTCGCCTGTGGAACTCACTCCCGTATTCTTGCTTTCCTGACGGCTACGACCTCCAGAAATTTAAAAGCAAAGTTAATACTCACCTACTAACCACTGGACTCTAGCTCTCTCCCCTCCCCTGTATAATCTTCACGTTCTCTCCGCCCTTGTATCTGTCATTGCACCCGCTTTCTCAGCTTTCTATTGTTCCTTTCTAACTAGCTTGTACTCCTCACTCTTTTCTAATTAATCTTTCTACATTTATGTAACCCCCTGCACATCAGTGGCGTTTCTGCCTTGCTCGGGGTGAAATGATTAAAAAAAAATATATATATATATCTAGTTATGTAACAGGTTTTTTTTTCAAACACTATTAAGCATATATAGTTGTGCTTATAGCTGGTATTATTTTATTTGGGATTTAAATACTCTTGTTATTTTAAATGTTTATAAGGCTACTATGCTTCAGATACACGCATAAACATCTTTAGATCCAGTTAAAAAGTTAAAATAGAATTTATCCTTGATAATGCTAAAAGAATTGCCGAAAACACCTTGGATATACACAACATTTCCATAATTGTAACACAATTTATATTCTGAAAATAAAACACTTATACAAACACAAGAAATATAAAATTAAATGCTTAACTGCAGTACCTTGTCTGTTGTCTTTAACGAAACGTATAAAAAGGGACTATTGCTTAAATGCACAATTATATATATAAATGTGTATGTTTGTATGCGAGTGTGTGGTATTCTGTTTCTATGTGTAGTTTTCCCAAATAATTTGAATTTTTGGAATTTTTAGCCCTGAAGAAAGGTCTGAGTGTGAAACAGCTCAAGTTTCGAGACTTCGCCAGGAATAGATACCGAAATAAACTATGATAAAACCTGTTGAGGAAGATAGTTGAGATGATATCCATTGCTTTCTCAACGGTTTTGATCTAAAAGTTGTTCTTCTTCTAGATTAGCGGGATAGCAAAGATAGAGAGAATTGTTTATCCCGATGTTTACCGTGCAAATTGTGTAGATAGACGAAATCTTTTCAGTCCAGTCCCAAGGAAATTAGCTTGAAATTAACGCGGAATAGGATAAGGGAGCATCAACTATCTTTCTCGGTTAGACATTTCCTTCTGGTAATCGCTAACCAAACTACACATAACTTCGACACAAGAAGAAAATCTTATGTAGAGAAACATCTTCCGTAGATAGGGCACTTGGTTAAATACTGGGAAATGGGTCGACACAAGAAACTTTAAATTCCAATTCGTACAGTTATTTTTTTAAGGAAATTATATACATTTTTTCAGAACAGTAAATATGCTCATTTGCATAATCTACGTGGTCTGCTCACTCCCCCTCCCCCTCACCCTGATATATATACATATATATATATATATATATATATCTGTGCATATGTGTGCCGGTATATATATATATATATATATATATATATATATATATATATATATGAATTTCAGCCATGTGTATGGCATTATATATGTATTTGTATTTGCCTCCTCATTACTAGTGTATACATATATGTTGTCATATGGTGCGTGTGTGAGAGCAAACGCGTGTAACCTTTTGCGCTCTTTTTTACATGTTGGCAGTTTTCATTCTGTTAGCTCGGTTCCTCTTGGAATATTTATAATTACCACATTTGGAAGCAAATCAAAGGAAAGTAGGAAAAAATAATGAAAACAATGCCACTATTTTACAAGTCGTTCACTTTTCTCAACTCCTTCTTCTGTTTCATTACTTCCCATTTTTTTTCTTCCTGATTTCATTTGTGTTTTTTTTTCTTTTTCAATTATTATATTCGTACATGTTTATATTTATTTTCGGAAAGATAATTTTTCGTTTTAGAAAGGGTAATGTGGGCGGTTTCTACTCATTGTTTTGCATTTTTTTGCTTCTAGTTGGTTGAATTGATTTTTTACAGCTAAATCTTTTAAATGTGTACACACATAAAAGCACAAAAAACACGATAAAAAATTAAAAGGAAGAAAACAAAAAAATTGAGACTGTAAAATATAAATAGGCAAGGGCTTCATATATATATATATATATATATATATATATATATATATTTATATTATATATATGTGTGTGTGTGTGTGTGAATGTGTGTGTTTGTATATGTATATATATATATGTATATATATATGTATATATAAATATATATATATATATATATATATATATATATATATATATGTATATATGGCATAAATAGAAATGAAAACGAGGAGATAGAAAAGAATCAAAGATACAAGAAAATTTTCAACTGAAGCGAAGAAAAATAGAAACACCGCAAGAAAGAAAAAAATAAGAAAGAAAAAAATAAGAAAGAAAAAAATAAAAAAAAATAAGAAAGAAAAAATAAGAAAGAAAAAATAAGAAAGAAAAAAATAAGAAAGAAAAAATAAGAAAAAAATAAGAAAGAAAAAAATAAGAAAGAAAAAATAAGAAAGAAAAAATAAGAAAAAAATAAGAAAGAAAAAATAAGAAAGAAAAAATAAGAAAAAATAAGAAAAAATAAGAAAGAAAAAAATAAGAAACAAAAAAATAAGAAACAAAAAATAAGAAAAAATAAGAAAGAAAAAATAAGAAAGAAAAAATAAGAAAGAAAAAATAAGAAAGAAAAAATAAGAAAGAAAATATAAGAAAGAAAAATAAGAAAGAAAAAAATAAGAAAGAAAAAATAAGAAAAAATAAGAAAGAAAAAATAAGAAAAAAAATAAGAAAGAAAAAATAAGAAAGAAAAAATAAGAAAGAAAAAATAAGAAAAAATAAGAAAGAAAAAATAAGAAAGAAAAATAAGAAAGAAAAAAATAAGAAAGAAAAAATAAGAAAAAATAAGAAAGAAAAAATAAGAAAAAAAAATAAGAAAGAAAAAATAAGAAAGAAAAAATAAGAAAGAAAAAATAAGAAAGAAAAAATAAGAAAGAAAAATAAGAAAGAAAAAAATAAGAAAGAAAAAATAAGAAAAAATAAGAAAGAAAAAATAAGAAAAAAAAATAAGAAAGAAAAAATAAGAAAAAATAAGAAAGAAAAAATAAGAAAAAATAAGAAAGAAAAAATAAGAAAGAAAAAATGAGAAAAAATAAGAAAGAAAAAAATAAGAAAGAAAAAATAAGAAAGAAAAAAATAAGAAAAAATAAGAAAGAACAAATAAGAAAGAAAAAATAAGAAAAAAAAATAAGAAAGAAAAAAAGCGAAAATATAATTAAAGTAATGCTACAAAGTATAAATTAAAAAGAATTAAAAAATGAAATATTCTGTAATTTAAAGAATGTTTAAAGGCAAAAAAAAAACAGAAGAGTAATAATAAAGTGAACAACTTTTAAAAGAAAAAAATAAAAAAGAAAGTAAAGAAAATGAGGAAACACTTTTTAGTAAGAAACGAAAACTCTTCTTAATAAACAAATAAATGCAAAGACAGAAATGCTAGATGAACGAAGATTAAAGAAACCACTAAAACAGAGAAGAAGGAAAAAAGGACAAAGAAATGCGAACAGAAAGAAAGAATGAAAGAAAGAGAAGACAGATATTAGAGAATACATAAAAAGAAAGAAGGGCAGAGAGGAAGAAGAAAATGACGAAGGTTTTGTATCCAAAGAAAAATGTAAAACGGAAAGAGAAATGAAAGACGGAAATAAAAATTAAAACAAAACGAATAGTGAAATCAAAGAAAAATATGTAAAGAAAGAAGTTGTTTCAAACAGTAAAAACAAATCTTTTTTTTTTTCGGAGTAAAAAAGAAGAAAAATACATGGCTGGAAATGCAATAATTAAAATGAAATCGATCAAAATTAAAAATGTAATTATATATTAAATTTATCTATGTGAAAAAATTGAAAAAAACATGCATTCAATAGTAAGAGTGAATGAAACAAAAAATTAAAAAACAGACACGCAAAACGAAAAAAGAAAGACAAAATCAACAATCCAAAAATTTTAAAAAAATGAAGAAAAGATAAAGAAAGAAAGAGTGAAAAACTCTTTAACGAAACAGATGGGAATTATAATCTTTTAGGAATAAAAACTCTGTAAGAAAAATAGATAAAAATTAAAGATTTTCTTAGGAATGAAAAACTCATTAACGAAAATCCCTAAAAATTATGAATTTTCTTAGGAATGATAAATTCCTTAACGAAAATAGACAGAAATTGTAAATTGTATTAGGAATGAAAAACTCATTAACAAAAATAAATAGAAATTATAAATTTCCTTAGGAATGAAAAACTCTTTAACAAAAATAGATAGAAATTAGGAATTTTTTTAGGAATAAAAAACTCTCTAACGAAAATTGATAAGAATTATAAATTTTCTTAGGAATGAAAAACTCTCTAACGAGCATAGATAGAAATTATAATTTTTTTAAGAATAAAAAGCTCACTAACGAAGTCAGAAATGAAAAACTCTCTATGAAAGATAGAAATGAAAGATTTAGTAACGAAATTAGATAGAAACGAAAAACTTTCTAACAAAGATTGATAGAATTGAAAAACTTTTTAACGAAAACAGTAAAGAAAAGCCCTCTAACAAAGACTGACAGAAATGAGTAATTATATAACGAAGATTGATAGAAACAAGAAAATCTCTAACGTTGACTGAGATATGTGAAAAATTCTCTGAGAAAGATAAACATAAAAACTCTCTACCAAAGAATTAATTCAATAAATAAAAGAGTAAGAATCTATGCGCGGAAAAAAAAATCCAAGTAAAAATATTTGAAAAATATGGGTAGTGTTGCAATTGGCGGTAGTTAGGCAGGGAGAAAAAATTCAAAAATAAACAAAAATTGTTTGAAAAAATATTATATATAAAGAATAAGAAAAAAGTAGACATTGGCAGTGAGCGAAAAACCCAAGTAGAAAAATACATTATGGTGAATTATTGAATAAACAAATAGGCGTATTATCTGAGACGGCAAATGGGCTAACAATATTCACAGTTCAACGAGTCATCGCCACCTCTACAGAGTTTATGTTTTCCTTGATTTGCATTTCAGAGCAAGGTTATTTCATACTTCTTCAATGGCATTGATGGACAAATTTTGAGCAAAATGGAAATATCTATTTTTACACTAATGCTCACCCAATGCAAGGCCCAAGAACCACTAAAAGTAGATGACAAATTATTGTTGCTTCGGCGTAAGATAAGGCAAAATGTGAAATTTTATGTAGTAATGATAATGTGATATAATGGCCGTGAAAAAAACTTATTACGAAGTCACTTTCCAAGTTGAATTTACTTCTTCATAATATAAAACAAAAGGAATGATAATAAGTCTTCCTTGTTTACATGGTATGTTGGTTCCCACATGTAAAATCTCAAGAATCAAATTATAATTAATCGCTTAAACAACACTATCACATTTATTTTTTAAGTATATAATTTATTAGAAATATTTCCTAAAACAATATGTGACTTAATCAATACGAAAGAAACAATAAGTGAAATATAGAAAAAGGAAAATTACAAAGAAGTATCCTCAAAAAATATAAATAAATGGCTATGAATACAAATGGGTTCTTTTACATACTTTTTCAATGGCATTGATGGGTTCTTTTTCATACTTCTTCAATGGCATTGATGGACAAATTTTGAGCAAAATGGAAATATCTATTTTTACACTAATGCTCACCCAATGCAAGGCCCAAGAACCACTAAAAGTAGATGACAAATTATTGTTGCTTCGGCGTAAGATAAGGCAAAAAGTGAAATTTTATGTAGTAATGATAATGTGATATAATGGCCGTGAAAAAAACTTATTACGAAGTCAAATAATACAACATTTGAATATTTTCTCATCGTACGTAGATGATACATCGCTGACAGCAGATGCAGAAAAGAAACTACAAGATATCCTACAGGATGTAGTTTAAGAAAGGACTACATACCAACTAGAAAACAACTGAATGCATTAAAAAAAGAGTCCAAAATGCTAATTATAAGTTGGCTATATTAAAATAAAACAGGTGCATAAATTTAAATACATTTGAAGTGTCCTAACAGAAGAAGGAAAGTATAATGCGGAGATCCGAACAGGTATTGTAATGGCAAAGAATGCATTCCAGGAGCTGAATGGAGTATTAATAGACAGGAAAGTATCGCTAGAAAGAAGACAGTAGTGAACTGTTACGTGATACTCGCCCTTTAATATGGAAGTGAATGCTAATTAATCTCAACAAAGATGAGGAAAAACATTAAACAACTAAAATGTAGTTCTACAGAAGGGTGTTAAATCAACCATAGTAAATTTACGTTCAAATTCATACAACATTTGAATTTTTTTTTATCATAGCAATGGTGAATACTAAAAGAAAAAAGATGAAACAAAAAGACTAACTAGTCAAAATTGTCGAGACTATATTCGAGGAAATTGTCTTGATTATAGAACCAAAACAATGTTTTATTTTTCAAAGCAATTTGGGATATAAAATAAATAATAATTCTCGTACACTGCACGAATACACAAAACAATTTATACATTCAATTAAAAGTAAAAACAAAATTCATCCCAGATAATTTTTTTTAATCATTTCACCCCAAGCAATGCATTCCACTGCCACTATTGCGCTTGGGGCTACATAGGGGAAGGTAAATAGGAAGAGTGGTTAGATAGAGGAAATGTCAGAAGGGGGTGATAGATAGTTGGGTGGGTGAGAAGAGTGTATTCTTAATACATTGAGAACTCTGCCTGCATCACTTTTTAATGTTAACAATTTTTAATATTGATTAGGATCAGGTTCTTGGAATTTACCTTCCTACTCTTCCACTTCGGATTAAAGAAAAACAATATATATATATATATATATATATATATATATATATATATATATATATAAGATTATAA
The DNA here is from genome assembly GCA_037127315.1 of Ascarosepion bandense. Lineage (NCBI taxonomy): Eukaryota > Metazoa > Mollusca > Cephalopoda > Sepiida > Sepiidae > Ascarosepion > Ascarosepion bandense. Next base: position 352,987 of record JBBBDQ010000601.1, read on the forward strand.
CTATATATATATAAGATTATAACAATGTGGTCAGCTATAAATCTTCTTTATAACTAACGTGATATATATATATATATATATATATATATATATAAGATTATAACTATACTCTTGTCGAAAAACCTACCATTAATCTACGAAAAAGGGAAAAAACGGTTTAAAAAAAAGAGAGAGCTAAGTACATAAACATCAATCAAAAGAGTTCGAACCGAGTCAGCGCATAGCTTAAACAAAAAACACAAATACGAGTAATCAACTAACAAAAAGCGCCCAATACATAAGTAGAGCGAAATAAATAAAAGTACCTAGTGTGTCCGACAGAGCTACCTAGGTTTCACCTAAACGGATCGTCAGGGAAAGCTGACGATCCGTTTAGGTAAAACCTAGGTAGGTCTGTCTGGCTTACTATGTATTTTTACTTATATATATATATATATATATATATATATATATATATATATATATATGGAAACTGGAACTGGAATTTGAACTCGGCTCCCCAATTTCTCCTTCCGAGCCGATATCCACTGCACCACAACGCACATAAGAAAAACCAAAGGTAAAAAGTCGTATGGTAATTGAAGGTGTCAAAATGACCATATAGGAGCATAAAATAGCCGCTGCTGTCGCTCAAGCTAAACAATGTAAGTGAACAACCTGGAATGACATCGAACCTATTAAACTTTCGTGGAACTCGTTACTTGCGATGGAGACCTTGGCGATACCTTTCCTTCTTCGATCTACGTACGACCTTCTCCCAAATGAAACAAACGTCAAAATGTGGGTATACACAGATACAGATCAAGTTTTTTTTAGTAAAAAAGACCGAGGTATCATGCGCTTTCTGCTTGTCCACGATCGCTCCAGATGTATACGTGGCGACGCAACAAGGTATTAGAGGTAATCAAGGAACTAATAAGAACACGGTGTGAGACAGCAAATTAATAGCTTGGGACAGCCAAGAAAATTGAGATGAAATTTCACAGGGAAGGTGAATGCCTTGTGAAGAAAAAACAATCTCCGTTATAACACTGCCTAGCGGAGTCAGTGATTCGGATGCTTCAGTAGATCTAATGACGTTTCTAAAATTTCCAAAACACATCCCACAGACAATTAAGCGTACCGACATCGTGTTGTGGTCCGACTAAAAAAAGACTGTCTTCCTAATAAAGTTAACAGTACTTTTGGAAGAGAACAGGACAGAGGGGCTCGAACTAAAGAAAAATCGATACGGGTCAATGCGTGCCGAATGTGCGGACAATGGTTGGGCGTGTAACATAATGCCTATTATAGTTCGTTGTCGTATATTTCTGGGACATTTGGTCACTTCTTTTCCTTCAAAAATAGACATCATTGGCCGTGGTTTGAAAAGTGCTTCGCATCGCATTCAAGCAACAGTTAAGCAGGCGTCAAATTGAATTTAGTCGAGAGCAAAACAACAAGCAAATCAAATGCGCGCAAGATAACTATCTAACATGAGCATAAAAGATATTTCCGTGGTCGTCTATAACGATTTTTTTCCCACAAGAGCATTAATAACGTCAGGAAATTTCATTGCCAATAAAAGCTGCAAAGAGGAACGATCATTTTATTTACTTCATTAAGAGAGACGATGAATAAGTTTATCTTCATACCTTGCCTGGTGGCAATCGCTGCTTGTGGCGTCATGAATGGTGGTCCCGTCATAGCTAACTAAACTGTGACATCACCCCTGTTTGGCCGCTGATGGTTGCTGTATATATAAATGATCTCTCTGAACATTATTTTTTATCGATACTCGTATTTAAGTTGATATTCTGCTTATAAATAGAATTACATATTTAATTCTACACTCCTGATTATTTCCGGCAAAAGTTTGTTACGAAAATGTGTGCGATTTGTCAGAATTGGAACCTGTGACCCCTATCCACAGATAGGTTGGAATCCTGCCGAATGACACACATTTTCGTAACAAAAATTTATCGTAAACAATCAGGCCGGTAGAAATAAAAATATAATACTGTTTGTTTATAAACTGAATATCTACTTGAACACAAGTAACTGTCAAAAATAATGTTCTAAAAAATCATTTTAAATTGTCGGTTTTTATAACCAGTTTCGTTAAGCTTCGTTAATTTCCGTAACATGTTTACATTTGTTGATATTAAAATACATTTCAGAGCAGATATCTCTCTCTCTCTCTCTCTCTCTCTATATATATATATATATATATATATATATATATATAGACATACATACCTATCCACACCCTCGTATATATATATATATATATATATATATATATATATATATATACACGTGTATACACATACATATATCTATAAATAGCACAATGCTAGTACCACTTCATCTCGTATTAAATTAACGATTGGATGTTTTTAACAATTATGAATTGTAAAGTCATATCTCAGTTCTTGACGGCATAAAATATTTAAGTGCCACCTCTATTTGGTTATGGAATTTTTAATCTCTTTTTGTTTGTGCATTCCTTTGGATTAGTAGATTACTAGGCTTTCTATTTTTGATTATTACAATTTTTTTCTCCAAGCAAAGAGTGCATCTGTCTCTGAAGTTTTGGAGGTTTGTACATGTCCGATGATCCTCCATTTAAGTTGTTGATAGAGTCGTCTGCTTTTTAGTTTCCAGTAGTGTTTTGATAGGGAGGTTTTGTGGTTCAAGAAAGCGTTGCAAAACGAGTGTTGGTGATTGTACTTTGTTCGTTTCCAGCTTCTTGTGGATATCCCTGTGTATCTACTTTTCTTGTTTGGGTCTTCTCCCGAAAAAATAGCAGCTTCATGAATTGCTTCATCGGAATTGCATTTGCCTTCAATGAAGCAGTCGGTTCAATGATTGCAGTTACATGGAGGTTTATATTTTTCTGCTTTATTTTGAGTTATTTAAATCTGGTTGTTTTGTGAATTAATGATGTTTTGAATGCTCCTGGCGCAGGAATAACTTATTTTCAGAGTTTTATGTGGAAAATTCTTTTTAGGGGATTATTTTGGTTAAATTCTTTTTCTATTAGGTAAGAAAGTATCTGCCGATATTCATATTGAACACTGTATATCTAACATCCTCTCTAATAGATAAAAAGTTTTCCTTCTTCCCCTAAACCATCACCACGTTTCGTTTTGTTTAGATAAATGTAAATCATTAATTTTTGTGAAGACTTTTGGTCTGAAGAGCGGTTTTGTAAGATTTCCGCTAAATGAATTATTAATAATGGATTTATAAAGGCATCCAATTTATTTTCATTATAACTCTTTGTTAAATTTTAACATTGAGTTCTCATGGGATTAGGATCCTCCGTGAAATTAATTTTACATATTAACAAGGATACTACTTTACTAATAAATGTAAGGGATATTCTGGAAGGTATATTGTGTGATGGCGCACGTTTGTGTTTATTTAAAAACTCTTGTCTGTCTACATAAATATTGGATGGTAACGATAGTCAAAATAAGTGTGTATGCGTATGTTTTTAAAAGAATAGTTATGTAGATGTTTCAGTTGAAGTCATTGAAAGCATACGAGATGCAAGAATTTTGTATTTTGATATGCTGTTATCACTTCTGCGTAGGTCAATACAACACATTGTGATAATTTTTTGTGGTTGGAATTTTTAATTACAGCTGGTATTAAAATATTTATTACTTATTATTTGAATATTACTTTTATTAGGATATTATTTACTTTTTATATATTAATTTGAATATTATTTTTTATGTAGAATATTTTCATAATATTATATGTTATTTAGAATATTATTAGAAATTAGTATTATTCAATTTATTTTTAATTTTATCTATTGGGAGACATAAGTTAGATTCATGAAGAATGGAAACGTTGAATCATGGTAATGCAACGTAATGTTTTAAGCGAGTGTTTCTTGTTGGTAGTAATGCTATTATTATCTTTTCAAAATATTCTCTTATTAAAGGTTTATATACGTTTTTATAAGTAGCCTGTAATTAGTGAAATAAACGTTATGGACCAGGTCGTTTGGATGTAAAACGAGATAGAAATACTGTCGAAATGTAAGTCTCTTTTCTGTTCGTATATGCGGGTTTTAGATCACGTGATGTCATCCACTCATACACATTTTGCATTTTAGATATTTTATCTGATAAATTCCGATATGTGAAATGTTGTTTGGCATATTTTCCTTCCTGATTATATCTTTAATAGACTTGAAGGTGGTGTTAATGATCTTAGTGTTTTGGATAACTAATTTGTTAGCGAGCTTAGTTAAAAGATTGTTGAAAGGCAGCGTTATGAATTTTGTGTAATTTTGTTGGAATTACCCTTTTCATTTTTAATTTATGGATCTGTTCAGCTCAGGTCTTAGCGTTGTGCATGCAATCGTGTCAGTTGTAGAGAAGTTTGAACGTTTCTTCAGATAGATATTCAGTGATAAATATTTTAAGGGATGTAAAGTAAGGCATATATTTAAAAGTTGTCTGTTGTTTAATAAACGTGACACATGTATGAACACTCACACACAGATATAAACATGTATTAACAAACTTTAACGTCAATTCTACTCCTGCAGCTTCCTCTCTCGCACTTCCCGCCTGTGGAACTCACTCCCGTATTCTTGCTTTCCTGACGGCTACGACCTCCAGAAATTTAAAAGCAAAGTTAATACTCACCTACTAACCACTGGCCTCTAGCTCTCTCCCCTCCCTTGTATAACCTTCCCTTTCTCTCCGCCCATGTACCTGTCATTGCACCTGCTTTCTCAGCTTTCTATTGTTCCTTTCTAACTAGCTTGTACTCCTCACTCTTTTCTAATTAATCTTTCTACATTTATGTAACCCCCTGCACATCAGTGGCGTTTCTGCCTTGCTCGGGGTGAAATGATTAAAAAAAAACAAAAAAAAAAACTTATATCTAAACCTACAAACGTTTTTTATACAAATATGCACATACATTATTATGAAATTTACCATTAAAAATATTTCACGTACATATAATTATAGAAAAGTTAGTTATTGCTTTAATCACGTGACAAATATCTACCCAATAAGAATTAACCACATATCACAACATACTACATTACTGTCTCTTTATTATTTTTTAATTTTTCTCTCAATATCTGAAGAAGCTTTAATAAAGATTAAATATATTAGCTTGATACACATATCTTATTATGTTCCTTTAAGTTAATCCATAATCTTCTTGCATTACGATCCATATATTCAACTCATAGATAGATAGATAGATAGATAGATAGATTGCAGCTTTGAATGAAAACCATCTAAAAACTTTAGTTTAAGATATTTCTAAATATTAGTTAAAATCAACAGAAACACATTTCGCAGTTGACAGAAACAAATGTCAATACGATGTTTCAAACTGACGTGTGAAGTTGAAATAATTAAAAAAAAGCACTCATCCAACCAACAAATTAGCATGCGACATTTCTAAAAAGCCATATAATGCATAGTGTATGAACATAGAAAAGGTCGTATAAATATAGCTAAACATGGATAAAACCGTATCAACAAGAAATAACAATATTTTGAAATAGTGTTGGAACCACACTGCCTTACGAATTAGCAATTTATGATTAATTTGTCCACAGAAAAATTAAACATGCACACGCAAATACACAGGGAAATAAATATAGTTGTGTATGCATGCTTATCGATATAAGCAGCTAACAACGCACATGCAATTTGAAAATATATTTTCAGTAACAAATGAATAATACCCAAGACTTATAGTAACAAAAAGGATTTAAAAATTCAAAATGCCATAAACATAATAGACTATCAATCCAAAATCAATAGGGATTCATTCAATTTAGGAATAAATTCGAAAGAGACCTGAAACGTTCGTAAAAAGGATGCTAGCGCTGTGAAACCTTACATGAAATAATTTCAACTGTTCTAATTAATATCTTCATAGATTATTTCCAGGTAAACTGACATCTGTTTTTCAAATAAGACAAATAACTAGTAGACACTTCTCTTAAAAAGGACAAAGTTTGAGATCATTGTGGTATCCTGTACCAATATGAAAATTGTTTACCGGCACCAAAACTAATTTGTTACTATATTAGGGGATCAGTAGCAATCTTGTTAATAGTCCAAAATACACCTAAGAAGTAAATATCGCTAGTTGAGCATTAAATTATACTGAATAATAAAACACGCTCTTCTGAAATTGCTCACAACCACACACAAGTATTTGAGTAGATAACCTTTTTAATAAAACAGTATATTTATATCTATTGGCTTGATTACACACACACACACACACACACACACACACACACACACACACACATATATATATATATATATATATATATAGTCTCTGACTAATGAAATAATGTTCAAACAAACAAATTTAATATGTCAGTTGTTTAAATGATGTCATTAATCTTAAGGATTATATATAAAGACAGAAAATCTAAGCAAGAGACAACAAACCTACCTAGGTTTCACCCTTTGGCTCGTCAGGGTAAATTGTCCAATTTACTCTGACTAGCCGAAGGGTGAAACCTAGGTAAGTTTGTTGGCTCTTGCTTAGATTTTGTGTCTGTGTTGCTCTACTTTTGTATTGGGCGCTTTAGTGTTAGTGTTTTCGTCTTGGTTTTTTTCTTTTATTTTCTTCGAGTATTTGAGTTTTGTTCATGTACTTCGTTTGTTTCTTTTTTTGCTTCCCCTTATTTTCCATCCGAGTTTGTTCTCGGTGGGTTTTTCAAGACGAATTTAAATATAGTATAACTATTACTAGTATTAGCAGAATTATCTTTGTTACTATTAATATTGTTATAATTATTATAGTTATTTTTATATATATATATATATATATATATAAGAAGACGTATCATATTCTAACATGTTTCCATTTTAGTAAAGCTTCTTCTGATATTAAGATCACAATTAATCATATGCAAGAAACAGTAAACTGGCATGTTTCGCTTTTGATTAAAGCTTCTTCTGAGACTGAGGGAAAATGAACAAAACACACACCTTACCAGACAAGCTTTTCTGCACATTCTTACACACAAACTATTATACATTTTCCCATCCAAAATATTCCAAGCACATATATTTAAAAATCTTATATTTTTTAATTCACATATTTGATCAATAAGAAATAAATAAAAGTCTTAGCATACGAGTATTCTTTCATTTTTTTTTTCATTTTTCTTTCAGTCTCTTTAGATGTTTTAACAAAGCGAAACATGTTAGATTGAGATCCGTCATTTATTTGCACCTTTTTCTCATAATATATATATGCTCATATTAAATGTTTACGTGTATGGAAACATTAATCATTCACTGGGACAACTAACTAAACAGCAGTTGTTATTTTGAGTGACTTTTTTCAACAGATTTCTTCTCATGTCATCTAGCCTCAAAAGCTCTTTCCAGGATTAAAGACGACTTTATTCCTAACTTTTTCTTTTAAGAAGCCTAGTCTTTAATTTCTATTTGAGTCATATATGTTAAACATTTTAGTTGCTTTTGTCGCTGAGAATTTTCAGTTGATATCGTTTATTAGTTGCTACGGTTCTGTGTAATTTTGCAGCGACAGCTGAAGAGATTTGACCAAGTATAGTTGTCGTTAACAACTATGGCCTTCATTCACTGCAAACCTGTTTAATCATTTGTTTTATAAATTTGTTTTTACAGCTTTTAGTTTAAATAATTTTGGCAGATATATCAGCATGTTAAAATCTCAAGTAGACAGTGCTATTTAAGAACACGACGTGCGTTTACGTTAAGGTTTTGATTTGTAGCAATGTTGTTGTTGTTGTTCTTTTTCTTCTTCAGGTGCCGTGACTCTTCAGGATGTGGTTGATCATGGACTTCCACTTGGCTTTGTCTCTTGTCGACCTCAGTAATTATTCTCTTGGTATCTCTGCCAAGCCCCAATCCGTCAACCATTTTCTCAGACGTAACAAGTGTGTCTCTCGCTGATTTCTCCCGTCTGTTCTTCTATTTATCAGACCTGTGAGTATCAGGTTCTTCAGGCCCTCCTTCTTCATTACGTGTCCCAGGAACCTCATTTGTCTCTTCCTGATATTTATTATCAGTTTTCTCGTTTGCCTACTTTCCAACACCTCATCGTTGCATACGCGCTCTGTCCATAGTATACTCAGCTTCCTTCTGTAAAACCACATTTCTGCTGTCTTGATCTTCGGTAAGATCGTCCAGCATTCACTTGCATACAGAAGGACAGATATCACGTAGCAATCCAGCACTCTTTTCTTAGTTTCTAATGAGATCTTCCTGTCTTTCAGTAATCTGACTAGCTTCTGAAATGTGTCTTTGGCTCTCCGTGTCGTATGTTCCTTCCTCTGTGGAAAACTTCCCAAGTATCTGAATTTTTTTACCTGTTTTATTTTAGATTCTCCAACTGGCAGTTGCAATGTACTGACCTGATTAAAAGAGTAAAGTTAAATTCTGATATCTATGGTAATTCGCTCAGATTTGAGAAATGTCTTTGGCCAGGAATCTTAACATCACCCCGGATAGATATTCGTTTGCCAGAATTTTTTTTTTTTGACACATTTTTTTTTTTTTTTTTACATTTCCTCAGTTTGGCTGAGTTTATAAATTGTTAGGCCTTCTTCGGTTGTCGCTATCCTGGAGTAACAATTATGTTGTATAAGATCTCTACCTAGTTTAAAATCAGGCATTACTATGGTTGCCCAGACGATAAAAGTTCTGTTACAAATTCCCCAAACGAAGTAAGCATCTTACCTGGGGTCTTGGGACTACAACTTGTAAGTCGTTTCAAACTTTTAGATTCTACCTACACAAACATACACACAGGCGCGCGCATATATATATATATAAATATATATATATATATATATATATATATATATATATATATATATATACATTATAATTAGTACAAACTAATAGGTTGGCAGTCCGCTGTTTGTAGTGTCCACTGCTTGGAGTTAAATGATATGAAGCATAACTTTAAAAAGAAAATCCAATAACCGTTGCCCAGTTACAGTGAATATATTGTCAGCTGTGTAACATATATATCTCAATTCATTTCATCACTGGTATGAAAAAATGTCTGGATTTTATGTCATTATAAGCTTATCTCCTTTTACTCTTACAATCAATTTCTCTTATCATTACCTGATTTTTTATAGGTTATCTGAGATTAACCTCCAAAATCCCCCCCATCTTAATTGTCTGGATTAATAAAAAATTGCATTGTTTTCTAAATTTCTATTTATAATAATCCTTAAAAGTAATATATATATATATATATATATATATATATATATATATATATAGTAATATATATATAGTAATATATATATATATAGTAATATATATATATATATATATATATTTCACTGCCTGATGGAGCGCTAACAAGAGATCGAGTCGCAACGGATCTTGTGCTGCTCTGTTTTATTATACAATTATAATAAATATATAACCATATATTTTAAAAAAATATTATTAGTATGCACCCCTCAAACACTCTTTCATGACACCCTAGGTAATATTTACACTCAGATAAATGGTATTGCGACGGATCTCCTATAGATCCCCTCTTTTCTAATTATTATATGGCACATTTAGAAGATAAACACATTAATGGCAATAATAAACCTCCTATAAATGTAAAATACATAGATGACATTTTATTTTAGCTAAAAATATTGATCAAATTGCACAACTTAAAAACAAATATGAAAGTCACTTCGCCCTCAAATTTACATTAGAGCTTAGTATAAATAATAGAAATCCATTCTTTGATGTATTTATTTATTCTAGCACACATAGATTTACTACTTCACAATATAGGAAACCAACTAGCATAAACACGTGTCTTCTTGAATGACGTTAACGTTAACTGTTATAAAAAAACAATTCAACGCGCACAGATGATATCTTCTTCCAAATCCATATTTTAAATAAATTACACAACATTAAATAAACACTTCTTAACAAGGGATTTTCTAACTCCCTCATTTTTCAACAAATTTAAATGTATCTCAATAAAGTAAATAATATCTCTAACAATATTGATAATATTAATAATGATAGTATATGTCAAAATAACTATTGCACCATTAACTTACACTATTGCAACCAAAAGCATGATAATTACAAACATGATGAGACAACATTCAAAAACATAATACGTATAAATGTTAAATCAATGACTAATAATAATCAAATTAATTTCATCATATATGATAATAAATTGAAACAATTGACCTTATAGTCTCTATTAACCCTACAACCACACAAGTAAATCCTCTACAGAAAACTAATGTAATGTTTCAATTTACATGGCAGTTCAGAGATTGTATCTCTGGTACTAATAATAAACCCATTACATATATTGTGTTTACTACAACCACGTTCTATCATAGACGTACCTGCCACCTTTCTGGTCATAGTTCAATTAAACAACATTTCTTAAAAAATATAGCCATTAGGTAATATTAAACTGATTTTAGTTGATAACTCAATAATACTCACTCATACGCACATTAAAAAGAACCTTCAGATATTAGAGGCCATCGACATAAATCAAAACAACCCACACTTAATAAAATAACATTTCAATCTGGTCATAACACTTTACATTGCATTTAGACATATTGTTCTTTTAACATTTCGATCTCTCACGCGGTGTGAAATCATAATACCGTATTACAGATTTACGAACTGCGTCTCCTATTCGGTGACTGATATCGTTGGATTGAAATGTTTTATGTCAACACAAGATAAAATCATCTTTGAAGGTGGAAGTCTTTATGCTCAAATCTCTCTAAACTCTCTCGGCTCAGATAAACCGAAAGCTTAGAACCAGCATAATAAAAAAGATAGCGAAAATTCGGACAATTTTGTCTTTTTTTTCTACTAATATTAAAGCCAAAATACGATGTTTAGAACGACTCATGATTAAACAAATGAAATTCATTGTCTGTTATATTTACCAATATAAGTTTAGAAAATTATTCGCTGATTAGATACACTATATATATATATATATATATATATATATATATATGGGCAACAAATATTTATTCAAGCAGCTTTCAATAATTGGGCAACAAGCTCGATATAATTAATTTTTATTGAACATTTGAACTATCCTAGCGTTCTTTCCGTTTTGTAGGCGTTAAGGAATATTAACGAAGCCCCCATATTTTTTGTCACGAGCGCTTTAAGTATTCCTGTTTCCCTTTTTGAGGGTAAGCACAAGTGAAAATAACTACATCAAGGAGACTTCCACCTTGAAAATGAATATTGAACTATCCAAAAGTTTTCGCGACAATTAAAATTACAGGCAAGTTTTGTATGCCTGAACTCCTACAAAATGGGTAAATGTTAAAATACAGGCAAAACCCAATAAAAAAAATAATTAAATCTTTCCTGTCGACCGTATTTTCAAAAAGAAGCTTTCGATACATACGTGTATATATATATATATATATATATATATATATATAGAGAGAGAGAGAGAGAGAGAGAGAGAGGTGGGGAGGGATGGAAATAGATAGATAGATAGACAGAAATGAACTATTTATGGATATAATCAGCATAGCCAGGTGAATCAAAGTTGCTTGTTGACTCACAGCTCATATGGAATGGCGATATTGAAAAAATCCAGTATGCATACTTATATTTTATAAGATCCGCTAGCTGTATTTTCTGTGAAGATAAATTGCTTTCACATTTCGTAAGTGTTACATTCTTCAGATAAATATTTTAGATTAATGTAGTTTTTGCTTAACCAATGTTTTTTTCTTATAAATTATTTTGTACTCTTTTTTGTGTTCATATATACATTTCTTTTTAATTTCTATCACATAGCTATCCACTACATATTTCTCTGTTCCTAGCAAAATTTTCCTGTCATTTAATACTTTATTTCTTATTTTTCATGTGCCGTGTCCTTTCAGGACTTAAGGCCATCAGGGAGTTCCACTTGTATCTGTTTCTTGACATTCTCAATATTTTTTCACTTGGTACCTTTTCTAAGCCGCGCTCCGTCAACCATTTGCTCAGAGTACATCTCGAGCTATTTTCCCCTGTCTCTCCTTCTATTTGTCCGACCAGAGAGTATTAAACTCTTCAGGCCCTCCTTCTTCATTACCTGTCTCAGGAACCTCATTTGTCTTTTCCTGATATTTAGTGTCAGTTTTCTTCTCATTTCCATCCTTTTGAACACATCCTCGCACACGTAATCCGTCCATGGTATCCTCAGCAACCTTCTGTAAAACAACATTTCTGTTGCCTCAAGCCTCTCCTTCATCTTTGATGATATTGTCCAGCATCCACTGCCATATTAAAAACTGATATCACATAGCAATAGCAATCCTATACTCTCTTCTTTGTTTCTAGCGAAATCTTCCTGTCTCTTAATATTCTACTCAGCTTTAGGAATGCGTCCTTCGCCATGACAATTGCCTGGTATTTATATTTTCGTACTTGCTTGATTTTAGTATCCCCCCCACCTGTATTTGGCATTTCGGGCTTTCCTTTTTGTTGATGATCATGCATTTGGCTTTCTTGCAGTTTATTTGTAGTCTTTTCTTGTCGCTCTCTTCAGATACCTTCTGTAGGGGGTCTTGTAGTTTCCTTTCCGTGTCTGCAATTAGCACTGTATCATCTGCTTATCTTATGTTGTTCAAATGTTACCCCCGATGAGGAAGTCTGGCATATCTTCTAGGTTCTTCAAAACACTCTCACTGTACAAGTTGAATAGAACAGGTGAAGGGATGCATCTTCGTCTTACGCCCCTTTTTTCTTTATATATCTGCTGAATTCCTTTCCTGTCAGTATGCAGGCTATTTGCTGCCAGTAGAGATTGCTGATTACTCTAATGTATTTCCAGAATATGTCGAGGTTGCTGAACATTCCTATGTCGAATGCCTTCGCATATTCTATGAAACATAGGTACATTTTTTTTACTTGTATTGCCTTTTCTGAGAGCATCCTCACCATAACAATCCTATACATGAATCTGTATCAAAGAACACCTTAACCGACTTATATATGAATCTGAATCTAATGACACTTTAACAATCCTATAAATGAAAATGAATCTAATACCACCTTTACCGATATATATATGACTGAATCTAATAACACTTTAATCATCCGATATATTAATATAGGTCTATTAATACCTTACCCATCCTATAAATGAAAATGAATCTAATACCACCTTTACCGATATATATATATGACTCTGAATCTAAAAACACTTTAACCATCCTATAGATGAATCTGAATTTAATAACATTAACCTTCCGGTATATGAATCTGAATCTAATAACTTCAGTCAGTTACGCGTAGAAGATTTTTACCGCAGTAGGTGCCATTTAATTTTGGCGGTATGTTGGTTTCCAACCCAGGCTATAGAACCCAATCTGTCCTGTTATGTGAACCATCGCTGGAGGGAAGACACGGTTTATTTGCGCGTAAGTGAAAGCAAAGAAATAAACTGGATTTCGAACTCGGCTCTCACAACGCATATCACCCCTACACCACAACGTGCATCCAATAACACCTAATCCATCCCACATATACATCTCAATCTATACCCCTTACCCATCCTATATATGTATCTAAATCTAATAAAACATTACCCATTCTATGTTTGAATCTGAAATGGATAAAACCGGTTAAATATTCCTCGGTACGATATTTTTCGGCAGCATTGACTTTTGACAATGAAGTGTTTTTGTGCTTAGTGATACATATATTCTGAAATCTTAATAAAATGTGCTTTTGCTTAAGGAGTCAGCCAGTGCGGAAGATATAAATATGTATGGATTCTGGATTTTTATTTTGTCTACTGAGGTCAGGAAGTTATCCCCCAGATTTATGTTTGTACCGGAAGACAGCTGCTAGTTGAGCAGAAGTGACGTCTGAGAGTTGTGAAGTAAAATTTTAGTTTGTTTTTTAAGCCTGATTACAAAAGTCAACGCGAATGGTTCAGAATTAAATCTGGTATCCTTGATGCGCCGGGGGTGCTAACAACTCTGTCCAAAAACCATCCTCCCTGCTCCAGGGCAATGTCACTAATTTATTTGAGATGTGTTTGTAGAGAAAATAGAAATAAAATATATTTTATATTTTATTTATATTTGGGTCAGGTCTTATTGTTTTCGACAGAGGCGTTTGTTGCAGATTATACTTGTTGTTGCTGACGGTGATGAAGGAAGAGACAAAGAAGACGAATAAGAAGATTGTGAAATGTGATTGTGAAATTGATTTTCGTGAGGAAGACGGGTTCAGTGATCTCCGACGAAGAGAAATTTTTCCCTGGTTAAAGGCTGATCGAGTGGTAATCTCCGACAGAATATATTTGAAGTGTTTATGTGAAACTGATTTTTGTGAAGAAGTCGGGTTGAGTGGTACCCGAAGAAAATGATGGCAAGCTTGTAAAAATGGACAAAATAATCCAAAAGATTTTATCTAATTAATATAAACATATTAGATAGATAAAAAATACAGAGCTTAATGGCTATTTTCCATAGGAATATGAAATATTGAGAAGAAAAATTAACACATAATTAAACATTTATGAATGCAAAATTTCTGTCGGCATTTGTAAAAAGTAAAATCTGCTACTTTCAGATAGTGGAACAACAAATGAATATCTGTTTCACTATTTGCATTATCATGATTATCTGTCGTCATCTTTGCTGCCATTTTTACGAGGTTTCGGCTGTTGTAAGCTCCAGCCTACTTCAATAGCTAGAAATTTCGAATCAACCCATTATTACGATAACTGCGTTATAATATTCACATTTCATTTGAGAAGACACTTCTGGTAGCCATGAGTTATCTCCGTTTATCTTGGCTTTAACTCTCTAAGTTATTTGTTCATCACTGCTGTAGCGTAGTATAGAACTAACAACTCTTTAGTTCAAGTCACTAGAATTAACCAACGTCTATATTCTTTGGGACATGAATCTTTGAAAACAACAGCATGTGCATTTCTGGGATTTATATTTGTCTTAATATCTGTTTTTCCAGGGTTCATATTGCATTCTTTTGATGCTAATGATTTAATCTAGCACTCCGTATTACTGGTTTCCACATTGTATTCATTACTTTAATTGTGAAACAAGTTACAAACAGATCTTCCGAAAAGTGGACGTTATTATGCACAAATTCGCGTACAGAAAATATAGTTTAATATTTAAAACACACAAATCCACATACACAAATACATACAGATTCACGCAAGCGCATACTCACACGCAAACACATACAATCATATATATATATATATATATATATATATATATATATAGTCATCTGCAGACAGATCTGTTTCCCTGTATCACAGCTGACCAGTAGGGGGCAGCCGATTGCTTTTTACCCAGAATTGAAATCTGACCGAATTGGCATCAGTCGGCGATTCTACCTCTGAGCTATGGGCACTAGGTAGAAGGAGGCAGACTTTTTAGCGTGTATATTATCATTATACACGACTAATAGCTTAAAGTGTTCTAATTCATTGCTGAATGAACGATGCGTATATGCTAGATTAGCTACTGTTTTTCAAAGTCTACCATTCTAATATATATTACCATATATATATATATATATATATATATATATACATATATATATGTGTGTAATTATATATATATATATATATATATATATATATATAAAAGTAAGCATTGTGGTTAACACTTATGGGGAGTGTTTATCTCCCTTCTTCAACGCAATGTTCAGGCCATGTGTATTGTTTGACTCGAATATTTCTATATGTTACTCAATGGTGAGTTATAGGTAGCAAGGTTTATGACATTATCCTAACGATTATTGCATAGGCAGTAAGCGTTATGTTTTAATTTTTTTTAAGTCTGTTGATTCGAAGTAGGTGTTGATCCGAATGCAGTTATTTATACAACATTTATACAATATTTTATATTTATAATGTTTTGAAAATTTTTCTCATTATTCATTATTGATTACTATTTCGTTTGATTATTATTCTTTAATTTACATGAGTATTTGTAGTTTTTGTGGGACCCATACTCACTTCAACATGGACTCACCCACTGCTACATTAATAGATGTGCGATGGTAGTAGGGAAGAAAGCCGTCAGTAGCACTGTGCGTATGACCGTAGTCGACTACCACGGACTATACTGGATTCGTAAGCTCTGCTTGCTGTACCTTCTTCTTTGTAACTTTTTCTGTAAATACGCCTCTCTTTAGCCTATACCTCCTGTTCCGTGTTATATTTCCGCGGACCCATGTTTAGCTCCACATCAGTAGTTTGTTAATTTGTTCATTATATTCTTAAGTTATTCACTTATTTATTATTTTATTTTTATTTTGTTTATTCAAGTTATTTTATTTTATTTTACTTATTTTTCGTATTTGTTTTTAGCTTTCGATTTTTCATTATCACCATGGAAATTATTTTTGTGTCTGCATTTTGAGATGAGTTACATTCGTTTATTTAGTAAATTGTGTTAGTCTGGGAAAGCAATTACAGTTATTTCCTCCTTCAGACCGACTTTACAGTTTCGCATCGGTCTCAAACTGGCTTCTAATCAGATAAATTTGCCGAATACCTACTTCACACCGAGTTTATTACTAAAAGGAGATACGTTTAAGATGACGGTCGCTTAAATACTGCATTCTATGGCTTCTGAAGTAAAGAAAAATCAATAGATATTCTTTTCCAATTGAGACGAATGAGTTTCTTTTTCAAGAACATCTTGTTACGTTTTGCTGTGTGACCATCACTCGTCAAAACATTCGATTTCAATGAACGAAAATGCTCGAACAAGTAAGAATCGACTAAATTATCATCTGTAGATGAGATTTATAAACGAATTGAGCTGCATCTTTCAAACAATATACGAGTCTTACCCGATTATTATCTTCAGGCCAATTTCTTAAATTTAAACAGGTTTTCAATCGCTATTATGAGGGTGTAAAGCTAAAGGTTTTTCGAAATATAGACAGCCAGCTTAAAACACTTGTCCAGTATGCAATAGATATGATCACCGACCTCGTTCAGATATGACAGTGGGGGTCTGGATATCACTCTAGTAACCTTGGACTGGCACTTTAAAAGCAATTTGATGCAATTATATTCGACCAATTCACGCAGTTCTTTTTGGAGATAACTTTTTCACGATTGTTCGCAATTTGTTGAAGTCAGAGGCAGCGAAAATATGATTCTGAAATTTTTGCTAGATCTGTTGGATTGATTGTGAGTTTGAAATGCAAAGCCTTCTCTGGTCACTGAACATATACTGTTGTCAATCATTTCTTTTACAGTCAAGAATTTGGTGTTTTGCAGTAACTTTAAAGAATTTGGAACAGAGATCACACCCGCAGGCGTAAACTGATATTCGATAAAGTTTTATTACTGAAAAATAACGAAGAAAACTTATTTGATTATTTAAAAACAAACGAGTTGGTATTGTCGTCTATGGAAGTTTGCTAGTCAATTGAGATATTCGGTGAGTGTTATAAAAGACTGTGACATTTCATATACAATGATCTGAAGGTGGCTTTGCATGCTAGAAGTATTTAGAAACAGACAAATTTCGTTAGAAATAAAAAAAGTATTTTGAAGTTACTATTTACTAATAACTTTTTTGTACGGATGTGCGTCGTGCGACAGTAGATATCGGTTCGGAAAAAGAAATCGGAGAACCGAGTTGGAATTCAAGTTAAATTTGCTGCATTCACTTACACGCAAATACCCTTGGGAAACGTGTTAACCCGCCTTTTCTCTCTTCAGCTATGGGTTAAATAGCAGGACAGGTTGGTTTCTATAGCCTTTGTTGGTAGCAATCTACTACAGAAAATAATGAAAACAAACTGAGAGAAAAAGTTTTTGCCTAGTCATATCTCTTTCGAGATATGACCTTCTAATCGTGTATCCCATATGGCACTTAACTAACTGACTGATATGATTGTGAACCCTTGACAACATATCTGTACAATGAAGACCACAGATGAAAATTCCATGGACAAAGCATTTAAGTAAGAATGAAGTGTTAAAAGACGGAAACAAAAATGTCTGTTTTACATATAATCAAAAGAAGTCCGTTGAATGTTTCTAAATACAGAAAGCCGTGGAAAAATTACTGAAAAAAAGCTTGAAATATGTGACACTTATCGTTTATACAGGACAGAATAGCAAATGGCAAGAAAATAAATCACATGTAATATAGCTAAAAGGCGTGTTTATATGAATATTAGAAAAAGATTAGACATTCAGTGTGGCGAGAAGAATTAATTATTTTATTTTTTTTAATCATGTCACCTGAAGTAAGAAAATAAAATGGTCGCTACAGGGAGTGAAAATGAAAGTGAAAGAGAAGACACAATAGGAAGGACTTGGGAAATGACAAAATATGAATGTGATTCAGATGGGGATCGATGTTGCATTTGAATTTTTTTAAAATTTAGTTATCAGGGAATCAAGTAAAAAGAAGGAAAATGTATCGGGGCAAGTGCGGGAAAATAAACTATTTTATAAATTTGTGCAAAGCCATGAAAAAACACTCCTTGAAGGGAGGAGGTATATAAAGAAAGAAGTCATTCGATCAAAAACTTCTCGTCTAATCTCACTTCATATTTAAATCATTCATTGATTCATGTTTGGCTGATATTCACAGAAGACGGAATGAGGACTAGGCAACTGTTTATTGTTTTATTTTTCGTGACGTTTAGACGCAGTGCGTATTTACAGGAATGTCAGTTACCGGGATTTTCTGACTAATGTTTCGCAGTTCGATGGTATCGCGTCTATGCAACATTAGCTGCGGACAGAAAAGGCGAAATGATAATGAATGCTTCCAGAATGATCAATAAATCCAAATCGTCATCGAGATTATTTATTTCAGACGAGGAGAAAGATCCACTTGTTTAAATATCAAAATGAATTATTGCAATGTTCCGTCTTTAGACAAACTCAGCAAATTACTCAAGATACATTTAAATAACAAGTCATTCTCACCATTTATATATATTTTTGTATAATCGTTTCGCCCCGAGCAAGGTATTTTACTGCCACTATTGCGCAGGGTGTTATATAGAGGAGAAAGTGGTGAGAAAGGATGGTTAGATATAGGAAATATCAGAAGGAGAGTGATAGGCGGCCAAGAATACCGAGAATGAGGGTTGGGTAGATGGTGAGAGTGTTGGGAGAATAGGTGAAAGTTAGTGTGATAGAAGGTGTCTATGGACCTTACATTTATACTCCTGGAGATTGTAGCTGTCGGGAAAGCAGACATGTGGAAGGGAATTTCACAGGCGGGAAGCGTGAGAAAAGAAGATGTTGGAGAAAAAATTACGGTTACATCTTATCTGTATTACTGTAAGATGTTGGGACCTAGTTGCTAATTTATTATCTCGTGTAAATTCGTACCTAGGCGGCACCAATGATCTAAGTTCATCGAAGCAGAAGCCGTGAAAGCATTTGTAGAAGAGGCACAGGGAAGCCACATCACGCCGGTGAGAGAGTGTTTGCAACCAGTCTGCCAAGTCAGTGTCGATCACATTACAGATTCTCAGTTGTATTTTGTCAAGAAGCCAGAGGAGAGTAGCAGGGGCACCCGACCAGATGTAGCAGCAGTATTCAATACACGGGTGGATGGTAGATTTATATATGTGCAGGATAGATTCAGACGGTTAAAACTTCCGGGCCCTGCAAAGAGAACCGTATTTCATAGCGGCGGATTTGGCAATGGATTCGATACAGTCATTCCATTTGAGGTCCGCCGAGAGTGTAAGGCCAAGTAGGTGTAGTGTTTTACTCTCTAGGAGGCAAGCCTGTTCCATGCTAATTGGAGGTAGATGCAATTGTCTATGGTGGTTAATTGATAGCAGCTTCTTTTTAGAAGCATTATACATTTCTTTATGAAGTTCCCTCTACTATCTAGTTTTTCTTTTCACTCCAATAGTTGACACCGCCATAAGTGACATCTTACAAACTTGATCAATGAAAGGACGCTCTGACTGAAGACATTTAACACCACAGTGAAGAAGAAAATACATGACATCTTTTGTTTGGTTATTTGGTTAGATTTTGGGAGAATAAATTTTCAGCTCCTTGCATAATACTATCGTCAAGTTTCTTGCAGACTATCAATTTAGAATGACAGTTATGAACATTCGTATATTCTGAATGAAGGCATAACATTGTTGTTCTTGGTAGATTCCAAAATGCGGTTGACTAAACTAGCACCAAACATTAATCGTAAAATGACTATAAATTTTATTCTTTTTATCTGAAGAAGAAATATACAAAGTAATACAAATTTGTAGAGAACTTACAATTTTTACATAGAAGGATTGAAAAAAATCAAAATAAGCGTTTTGCACCCGACACAAATAGAGACATTTTAATTATTCTTGTTCAGATGGAACAACGACTTAAGGTTTGCTACAAAAAATGTTTAATAAAGTGGACAATTCACTTGCATTTACTTCATTAATCACTCAGAACTGATATTAATCCACAGATTCGAATCCCTGCCAATCTTTTTCCGTAATTTAAGAAATTCTTCTTCTATGTGCCTTGTCCTTTCAGGACGTAGGCGATCATGATTTTCCACGTCTCCATATCCCTGGTGGCTCTTAGTACGTTTTCTCCTGTTACACCACTCGAGTCCCGTTCTGTCATTCCCATGCTCAAGCCATTCAAATATGTTATCCGCTGCCTCCCTCTGTCTCTTTTCTCTTATATCTGGCCTGTTAGTATCAAGTTCTCCAAGCCCTCCTTCCTCATTGCATGTCCCAGTAACTTCAGTTGTCTATTCTTGATTCTCACTATTAGTTTCCTTTTCGATGCCATTATTTCCAACACCTCATCATTGCTCACATGCTCAGTCCATAGTAACTATCTGGCCAAATTCAAATTCAAATGTGTTCGTTTCATATTCATTCGATTTAATATTCTCGGGAAAGATAGGAACCAATCTATCCCTCCAGATATATGTTAAATATCAATGCAGATTGAGCTTTCTTAATCTGAAAGTAAAGAACAGATTTAAATTCAAAATCGTATTTAGACTTGCAAAACACAATATAGAGTTATGGAAACTATTATGTTAATCAAAATTAAATATGGCGAGCGTCTGTGTAATCTGTGATCTAGAATGCTTTTGATAATGCGAGGAGATAAAATAGTTGATATATTCAAAATAATCAAACCATTGATTCCCATTGTTTATAAAGATGTTGATTTCTGTTTACCTTCTAATTATCATTTATTTTTAATTATCATATCGAATAATTTCTGTTACCATTTATATTATCATTTCTAATTAACATATATTCATTTCTTTTCAATAAGAAATGTGCTTCAAAAATCAAACTATACAATCTATAAGTTCTGACATTTTCCTGTGGATTGAATTTCTTCATTATCGCTTATATTACATGTACTGTTTTAGAGACACTGCCAATTCGAAAAGGAAACTATCTATTCCACAATTATAAGTATTCACAAAAGAGTTAAAAGTTGATTCCCATTAAAGCTCTGCAGATTCTATATTGTCATGTTTAGCTTTAACACAATCCTGGCTAAAAGCAATCAGGTGTCTAACCGTACTGATGAGCTGTGATGCAGCGAAACAAATCTGTCTGTGGATGACTATTTACGCTCTCACACCCTGATTGAGCACTCTGGAAGAATGGTAGACTTTGAAAAACAGTAGCTAATCTAGCATCTACGCATCGTTCATTCAGCAATGAATTAGAACACTCACAGCTATTGGGCGCGTATAATGATAATATACACGTTAAAAAGTCTGCCTCCTTCTACCGAGCGCCCATAGCTCAGTGGTAGAATCGCCGACTGACGCCAATTCGGTCGGGTTTCAATCCTGGGTAAAAAGCAATCGGATGTCTAACCGTAGTGATGAGCTGCGATACAGCGAAACAGATCTATCTGCGGATGACTATATATATATATATATATATATATATATATATATATATATATATACGTGTGAGTGTGTGTGTGTGTGTGTGTATGTGCTAGATTAAATAAATTGCAAACATTGTGTCTGTTTAATTTTAATAAATCCGTTCGTACTCACGGATGGTCCTTCACGTATTATAATTTAAAGATGTCAGAAATGAGCTGTAACGTTTACAGATGTTGTTATCATTCATTTCTCATCGTACCCAAATACTTTCAATCTCTTCATCATCAGGGGTGTGACTTATGGTAACAAATAATTATCAAAAATCTGTGTTGCTAAAAATTACTGTAATTTTTTCCTGCTTCAAATATAACGAGAGTATAAACGTATTTTCTTAAAAATAAGCAGACACAATGTTCGCAATTTAAATAATCTGACATCTCTAAAAGAATATTTGCTGCCTAAATGCACAAATATATATATATATATATATATATATATATATATATGTGTGTGTATGTGTGTGTGTGTGTGTGTGTGTGTGTGTGTGTGTGTGTGTGTGTGTGTGTGTGTGTGATTTTCCCCTCGCCACTAACTCCCCATATAATCTAGATTTGCTGATTCAGCATGGTTACAAGAAAGCAGAATTATATACGGGTCTAAGTTTTTTAAAAAATTATTCGCTCTTTTGCCATAACATATCTGGGTTATGAGTGCGTAAGTTGTTACGTTTCCATCGTATTTTTTTCACTTCTAAACACTTACTGAGATTAATTTTCACACAGCATTTCTCTAAAGATTTATACTGGCAATTAACTGTCCAGACATTCTACCTTTGCACGTGTTTCTTGGTAACGAGCAGGCATATATATTTGGAATTTTATCTCCGTTATCAACAACCACTGTCATTATAAATAGCCGTAAATTAAGTCAATTTATATTAAAGTTTAATTTCTTATGAAGAAAATACTAAAGTTTTACAGCACGATGTAATACATAGCATCAATTGGAAGAGTTTTATCGACACAACTAATAAGTCTAGTGCGAGGAATGTGTGTTCATTATGCTCTACTAGGCATTGTTTCGTGCCAGAATTAATCTTGCACATTCATAAGTTTACCATTCTTTCGCGCATCGAATATTGTTGCTAAGTGTCTAGACTAGGTGCCTTCACTATTTAGATACAAATTTTAGATACCTAAGTTTAAAATGAATTTTTTAGAATGACAACATTCTTAAAGATTTCATTTTAGATTTAATTAAAAGCTTAATGATGAAATGTATTATTTGCATTAAATAGAGAATGCTGGTGTAAAGTCAGATAGAAATTACATAGATTGAAATTTCACATTTAATGTCGATTTCTTAAAATTTTCCTCAAAGCGGCCATTTTCTTAATTAAAAGAAATTTATAAAGAATAAAATATACATCGATTTTAAAAATATTGCAAGAGATTTCCGACATTTTATGTTAGTAATATTAGAAAATTGAAAGTTAAATTATTCTGATTAAAAGAAAATATTACTTATAGCATAAAAAAGAATTATACAACCAATTATTAACGATTGACCGTGTTCATCTGATCGAACGTTTGACGGACTGTTGAATGACGAAGTGATGACAGCTGCTATGCATGTCCTTAAATGACAATTTTCATAAATCTAAAGGAAGGGACAAAACTCTTAAATTTCGTAACCTTTTTATAATAATAGCAATTTTAATCAACCATACATGAAACAAAAAACGTATTAAATAAGTAAAAATTATTTTAAATAGACAGCGCCACTATGTTTAATAATCTTTGTTCCACTTAATCATTATATAGCATCGATTGAATAGCCCAAAAGAGAATTTTACACGATTTTAAACTATTATAAATTATTATAATTAAAATGTAAAAAAATTGAAAAATTATTGTAAAAATTCTTTATTCATCAAAAAAAAAAAAATCCGCAAATAATAATATCTTTAAAATTATTATTTACAAAAACAATTAAGAGCTTTTCTAATTAAGTAGTTTCATACTTGTATTGGATTTATTATTTTTCAATTCAGAGCAGATTTTCATTTAGATAGCAAAAATTTGAAAATAAAGTAGGTGATTTATAATATCCAAAGACACCTACATTTAACAAAAGAAATTGTTAGAGAACTTTGTTAAAAATTCTCTAAAACATAATTAAAATATAATTTAATTTATTTGTGAATACATCCTGAAAATTTTATTAAAATCGGACAGTTATTTCATTTTTACAAGAATTTCCAAATAAATGTTTTCACCGGAAAAAAAGCGCAAAAATTGATGTTGAAAAGTTAACCATGGCGATGGCATAAACAAAATAATATTTTAATGAAACAAACTTCAAAAACTAGTTAGAAATACTATACTCTTTCCTCTTAATAATGACATCAATATTTTGACGATAAACCTTTATTTTCGTTCAGTCTGTAGCCTTTTTCGTTATTCTATGCTGTTTTTTCCGCGAAATAATGAAGGTACTTAGTTTAAACATGTGGTTAAGTGTCTAGACATTTTCTTTTAAATCCATAAAAGAATCGTGAACGTTATATGTCTTGACCTGGTATCTCGGCTTTATTCTTACTTCCCTCTGCCATAGCTTTTCTTTGCATTATAAAATATTTTCACTTATTTTTATATTAAGATTTATTCATTAGTACGACAACTTCACGAATACTAAGCACAATACAAAATTGGGGGCTTCACCTCATAAATTCACTGTTAAAACTGTGGAACTGTAAGTTATATGCTAATAGTTTGTTCACACATATCTCGCTTACGAATTTTACACTGATTCCTTGCTTTCTTTTCAAATAAATCTTCAGACATTTAGATGCAATGTCAATAGTTATATTCTCTCTCCTTGAATCCTATTCTGTTATTGACCTCTCTGCTTCTTTCTGTTATGGGACCTACCCTTTTTGGACTATAATGAACTCTTCATATTATTAGGAATACCGGGAGAATATGCCTCTCCAGGTTGAGTTGGGTTGAGTCATCCCGATCTAATACTTGGCAGTCAGACTGACGTGTAACATTCTTGTATTTGTTTTCCGTTTATTTTATATGTTTCACTAATTCCCGAGTTCGAGTTGTGTTGACCTATTCTGGGTCCACAACACTTTCACAAACAGAAACTAATTGCATCTTAATGTCTTTTATCACCATGCTTATCGCGAAAGTCGGGGAAATAAGTTATATGTTTTTAAATGTACCACGAAGGTGTAACCGTCTCCAATCGCTAGCTAACCGTGCAAATTTCATATTTCGTCTTTGTGTATATTACAATCACGGCTGTATCGAAAAATAGGCTAACATTGTTTACCTATTCTAGTTTTAGTTGATTTTCTATAGATCCGCTCCGAAAAGTGCGTTCTGCTTTTCGTTGGCTCGCCTGGTTTTTGAAGCTTTCTAATTGGTTTACCGAAATCTTTTTAAAGATTGTGCAGTTTCGGTTTCCTTGTCTTTATTTGTTTATTTCATTCCTCACGTCTTGGCTGTGAACATTTTTCTCGATACGTTGGTCGAACTATGGCTTTTATTACATGATGATCTTAATTATAGATCTATTTTTATAGATTATATAATTTATGTATTCTTGTTATGATTTGTTTTTTTTCATTCATTTCCTTATGACGACAGTATGTTGTGAGAATAAGTTTTATTTTAATATAAATATTTTTATTTTAATATAAAACATAAGAAATCGTAGTAAAATTTATGCTTCTTTCACTTTGTTACGGTTACAGTTTATAGATTAGTGCACATTTTATTTGATAATACATTGAAGAATATATTTCATCTCAAGGAAGGTGATGAAGCTACTAAGACACGGGGGCTTACGGAGAGTGTAATAACCTAAATGAGGAGTAAGTATAATAAAACAATATATTTCAGAAATACAACATATGCCAATTACAGGTGACATAGTAGAAAGAAACAGGAAGAGAATTCACAAGCTAAAATATATCTTTTATAATATATGTTACTGTTAAATCTATTTGTCTCAATGTTTAAACGAGGTAAGCTAATTTCTAATAGAGGTTACCTCGGGTTATGTTGTTTCGAGATAATTCGTTCTCAATTATACATAGTTTTTTAAAGAAATATATGGAAAAATAAAAATCAAGTTTGAGTCATTTCATTCGACTTTACATCTGTCCGCCACAAATACTTAATATCATTTCTTCTTTATCATGTTCCGTATCCCTTCAGAAACATGGACTTGGCCGTCTTTTGTCGCAGTCAATATTTTTCCCTCCAATAATTTTTCAAGCCTATCCAATATGTCTTGCAATGCTTTCCCTTGTTTTTCTTTCTCTATAATAGTCATGTGGGTATTATATTCTTTAGGCCGCCTGTCCTCATTATCTCTCCCAGGAGCTTTCTGATGTTACCTATGGGTTTTCTTCCCGTTGCATCCTCTCGAACACCTCATGTGCTCAGTCCATGGTATGAATTTCAACGTCACACTTTCCATCCCCTGTCAGAACATTTCCCAGGTACTTAAATTTCTTCAATTTGTTTAGTTATTTTCTACTATAGCAAAATAATTTTAATAATTGTATTTGTTATTTAACCTTACAAATTCATTTTATTTTATAATGTGTTAGAGCAAACCACATTCACGAATAAAGAGTCCGTGATGCACCTTAGAGATTGTAAACATCCACATTTAGAAGTATGTACGCACAACTGTTTGTAAATTAAAATTACGCTTTACTGCACTATATTAAAAACTGAAATTCATTTGTAAACTTAAAAATAGATTCATATAAACGATATATTATTAGAAAAATATTTATAAATAAAATAGAAAATGGTTATTTGTGTTTTAACGTAGCAACAAATAAATTCGGAGACAATTAAATTCAACTTGAGTCGTTGTTCGACTCAAGTCACCTTTCTCGAAAAGAATTACCGACGTAAGGTTAGATCTACTTGTAATATGTTTAAAATCATGCGATTGTGGTATCAAGAAAAAACTTTATTAGAACAATTGTCATGAAAATAGTCATAAAAAGACATAGAGAAGTCGTATGACGGCTGTGGAAACGTGATTGAAGTCGAGATACCAGGTGAGAACTAATATACCGTCTTGATTCTATATTTGGAATCTTGATAACTAATAAACAGCTGTTCGTTTAGAAGGTGTTAAAAATTACAGGTCATATTCTTTCCCCTGTTAACAACCTATCGAATGTTATTTTTTAGATCAGTAGCTAGTTTACTATTAATGTATGGGTAAAGAATTGTTTCATTAGCAAAACTACCGTCTTAAGAACTGATGATAACGGGAATCGAGCTCCAGACCAGGTAGAGTTTTTAGGTAGAGTTCGAATCAGTAGGGCTCTGTTTACGGACAGAGACTCTGCTGAGAAGAGTAAACATGCTTGTGCACTATCTCTTGTGGCTGGTCAAATACTGATGTTGATAGATCTACAGTTGGAGACACTATTTAGAAAAATAGACAAGCACTCTGTTTTCGGGCTCAGTTGGAGCTCCGTCTACATACAGAGACACTGCTGAGAAGAGAAAACGTATTGTGCACAATCTCCTGTATGCGATGGCGGGTCAAATACTGATGTTGCTAGATCTACAGTTGGAGACACTATTTAGAAAAATAGACAAGCACTCTGTTTTAGGGCTCAGTTGGAGCTCCGTCGAAGGACAGATTCTGTTGAAAAAAATAGCATTGACAACCTCTGCACAGGAACTCGTGTATTCGCGGGATGGAAAAGTTTGTCGTTTATACCCAAGTGCAAGCGCTCGGGTTCCTTATGTTGAACGTTAATTCGTTTCACATATCAGAAGGAAGTTATGGAGTCTGCTGGCTGCATCGCAACTGTTAAACTCTCTGTCATCGGATAAAGAATAAGTCATGTCCACGGACATATTCACGGCTTAAAAAAACTTCTGCCGGATTTTTCATATGCAAGTGCTATGCAAATTTTGACCATTGTCCGGAGTGCAAGTGCACGTGTTCTTCACATTAAACCCGACCTTAAGTTACATCTGTTTTCAGTTGCGAGGCGGGTAAATACCATCTCTTGACAGTCAGGACGTCTGTTGTTTGACTTGCAGCTGTCACACCCTCTGTCTTCGGACAGTGTCTGGCTCAGTCGTGCTCCCTCTACGAACAGAGACAAGGCTGAGAAGAATAAACATGCGTTGAGCCCAATCTCTTGTATGTGGAGGTTTGTCAAATTTTGAATATGGGACCGAGTGCAAGCGCTCGGTTTACATGTGCGTTTCCTCGAGCGTGTATCACATCTCTTCTCGGAGTGGGTTATGGGTAAATACCATCTCGTTGAAATCAGTCAGTTTGCCGTCTGTCTCAGAACTGATAGGCTCTCTGTTTTTACGGACTTTGATTCGGCTGAAAAAGATAGCGTGCGATCTGTTTTTGGAAGAGTTCGACTCAGTCGGTGCTCTGTTTATTGAGAGAAATTCGACTGGGAAAAAATTAAAAAGCACTGTGCCCGATATCACGTATGTGGGCGATGGGTTTATATGACTCTTATCCTGCGTGCAAGCGCTTTGGTTCTCCACGTCAAACCCGACCTCATCTCATTAGAGAGACCGGAGTAAATACCAACTTGTGAAGTCAGTCTTTTGAGTTTTTTCTTTTTGCAGACGTCACTGCGAGTGCCAAAGAAAGACTTTATATTATAACTGAAGGAATACTAGTTATAAAATTTTCCAGAACAGAAACGTCTTTTCATCCGTTTTCCAAATTGAAGACAGGATAATAAATCAAAAACATAGATTTAAATGTGTATGTATATTTGGAATTGAGAACTGAAAATGAGACAACGATATCTGATATTGAATTAGGGTTTGCAGCAGTTGTCTTTTAAAAGCAAAGCAATGTAGTAAAAGCAGTAAAATTTCGTTAGAAATAAAGAAAAGAGTAACGGTCTGTTATGTAATATCGCTTACCCTATACATAAGTGAATGCAAGACAGTTACATCACAGAAAGAAACCATAAATGGTTTTCTGCAGAATTATATTGAGAATATTATGGATTAAATATTTGAGCAACGAGGAAGTGTTAGAGAAAATGGAACCAAACATAGCTCGTATACATAAGTATCAGAAAGGGATACTTTATACTTTAATGTTACATAATAAAGAAAAGAAAGCTTGACCCTCACTAATCATGTTTTAGGGCAACAGGGACCAAGAATGAGACCAAGGAAGGGACCAAAGAAGGCCTGTGCATAACTTAACAAGCACTATGAGCTACAAAGAAGAGGAGTTAGTGGAGAATCATGATCATCTACATTATGAAAGAAAACGGCACATCGTAGAATAGAAAACATATTTTTGGATTTAGAATAAATAAATAAATAAA
Organism: Ascarosepion bandense; assembly: GCA_037127315.1. NCBI lineage: Eukaryota > Metazoa > Mollusca > Cephalopoda > Sepiida > Sepiidae > Ascarosepion > Ascarosepion bandense. Next base: position 382,254 of record JBBBDQ010000601.1, read on the forward strand.
GAATATTTTATAAAACATGCCATAGATTGAATTTTTGAATGGAGAGGAGAGAGTCGATCTGAAAAAATGGGAAACATGCATCATTTTAAAAAAAACTTGATCACGTCTTTGGAAATATTATGATTTGTTTTCGAAGAGAATCCAGCGACCAAGGCACTAGGGCAGAAAAGAACGCTTGCATCTAGATGTAATCTAGAAGAAACAGACTAATTGTATAAAGTTACTCTGGAACAAGGCACTCGAGTAAACATTTTTACATTAAATTTTAATTGCTTGAAACTATCATTATATTATGCAAAATAAGATTAGATGCATTTATAATGAAACTTTCAATAATCTATATATAACTTGATATAAAAGACTGTATGTGAACCAAATGTAGCTGAGTATGATTTATATATGAGAGATGTGGATTACTGCAATTTCTCGAAATATTGTCAATACTTGTAAAATTTGGCTGTTGAAATACAATTTGCCGATATTTATAGAACTCGACTTCAGACAATCAGAAATATTTGTGTATAGAACAAAAATCCCTTTTAAAATATTTTGGACAAAAAGATGTTGACTGTCACATGATAAGAATCGGATTAGTCTGTAGAGCATTAAATATTAAAGGATCTGTATTAGAGTGCAGATGCCACGTTTATAAGAATTCGAATTTGAATTATGTTTCTATATTGCAGCTGGTCTCAGAACGTTCTCAGACTTGAATCGCTGTGATTGTAACGTTCAAAAAATGAGTGCACGGAGAAAACACATTGGTGCCCAGTCAAGCTACCAAAATGATTTCTGCTATCGACCTGTGTTGGATCGTTATGAGATATTTTGAAATTGGAACTGTTCCATTAATGAAAAATGTCAGACAAATTCGAGCAACGTGCTTGAATCAGATTTAACATGTAGCTTGTCAAATCTGCCATTGAAAATCTAAATGTGTTTTCTGTAATATTAGTGAATATAACTTACACTATCAGCCATAATTATTAGGCCACCACAGTGTTTTAGAAAATGATGTATTTCATACTAGTTTTAGTACTAATTACCAAGTGAATAATTGTGAATAAAAATAGAATGGTTCTTTTGTTAATATTGCTCAATAACATGTGCATTAAATGAATTTATAAATTTTAAATAATTAACTATATTGCAGTTTCATCAATGAAAGAATAAAGAAAATTTAGGGTAATTCGGATGAGTTCATCTTTGCTTCCTTGCCTTGTAAAATTTTGCAAAGTAACAATAACAAAAAAGCATTCTATTTTTATTTACAATTATCCATTTGTAAATAAATAGCAAAATTAGTATGAAATACATCATTTCTTTTACAAAACTGAGGTAACCTAATAATTATGGCCTATAGTGTAAATCGAACCAAATTTGATTCTCTTTTTTATATGCTGTCGAGTTCCTGATCTATACGATTAGCATTCGCTGAGAAAGAACAAAAAACGGAACACAAAGTTAGCAATGATTACTCTGCATTTTAGCAGACTGATATATTTAATCCAGTTTGAGTGAAAGTTTGTAATCGCATGTATGCTCCAACCTGGACGTAAAGCTCTTTCTATAGTTCAAATAGAACTAGTACTCGTAAACGCTGATACTGGAAATATTTTCGGTTTCTTGTATCGCACCAGAATATTCCTTGCCCCTTTTGCCATAGTCTACCTTTACAAGAGTCAGATCAGACAAATAATTGCAGTCACATCTGGGATGCAACCTCTCAATAGTTACCCTCCAGCTTTGAATGAGATCAAAGGTTTTATGCGACTGTATAGCTGTTTCAATGTTTTTCATGTTACAACCCTTTTCCACAGACAGAAAGTTCCTAATCTTACGTTAATCCAACAGTATTTTCATCGCAGATTTAAGACTTTTCATAGTTTCAAAAGTGCATTACTTTGTAATTAGGAACAGATATGGTACGTGCAAAGGGGTTGAATCATTCAGCAATACTCCGTATTGGCTAACGGCCATATCACGTTGAATACACCGGTTCTCGCTCGATCACCAAAGTTAAGCAACGTTGATCTTAGTCAGTATTTAGATGGGTGACCGCTTGGGAATACCAGGTGCTGTAAGCGTTTAGTGACGGATGTGCGTTGTGATGTAGTGTATATCGGCTCGGAAGAAGAAATCGGTGAACCGAGTTCGAATTCCAGTTGAATACCCTGCATTCACTTAAGCACTGGTACCCTTGGGAAATGTATTAGTCCGTCCCTTCCCTCCAGTTATGGGTTAAATAACAGCGTAGGACTCGGCGGCCCTGCCATTAAAAAACAATTCCAATGAATATTGATACTCGAAAAGAAAAACGTATTACTAGACACAAAAATTTATATAAAAACAGCAATAAATTGTTGAAAGAAAAAGGTATTACCAGCAATAATTAAATAAAATAAATTTAGTTGGGAATAAAATGACCCACCGAGGTTGATATTCCATCAAACAAACCAACAACCAACGACTCCGTATTCTATTAATAAACAAGAGATTGTACACAAATATCATCACTCAGAGAACTTGTATTTGTGGAACGGAATTCAGCAAGTAGCCAGTGCAATTCGACTGTAATATTTTCACGTCTAGGGTTAACTATTAAGTATCCTACATTATTACATCCTTTCATGCCCTTACAACTGCATCATTCAGTAAACTCAGTATGGTTGGTAGGTCTATCTTGCATTGTGTGAACAATAGTATAAAGAAATATGGAAAATCTGGTAACGATTATGGATCACATCCATGATGCTGGCCACAAAAGAACCCATCTAATGCTGATATATTTCAATATGGAAACACTCAGCACACAGCTAATAACTGCGGAAGCAAGGCAGTGTCAATATTCTAAAGAAGATTATACCAAAAGACTAGTGAAGATGTTTAAATTGTATATGAAATTTATTTGCTAGATAACGGTTCCTGTCTATATTTTTGAGATTAGCTAATATTTATACTATTTACATTATTCGAACTATTGACTTCATCGTTGTTGTAATTTGTACGACGTTTCAGCCGTTGTACGCTTCGGATTCTTTTGGTGATAGAATTTTCGAAACGAACCCTTTATTACAATCACTTCATACGTACAAATTTCCGCCCACTTCGTGGAAAGAAACAAAGATGCTCCCATCCAGTTCAACCAGATGGTGTGCCTGGATGTGGTGAGTCTCTTCCCCAGGGTACCCACGATGGAGGCATTATCAGTAGTCAGGGACAGACTGGCCTCGAACTCATCCGTAGAAGAACGTACCAGTGTTTTACTAGATAACCTGATGGAGACGCTGACTTTCTGCCCCCAAACAATACACTTAGGATTGGAATCAGAGATATATCGGAAAGAAGAAAGGCTTAATAATGAGCTCGCCCTTATCACCATTACTGGCTAACATATACATGGAATACTTTGAAGAGGTGGCATGGCATTAGAACCCACAGTTCTAAAGCCAACTCGTTGATGACATCTTCATACTCTGGCCACACCAGTAGGAGGTGCAAACGCTACTGAACAGTGTAAACTCAATAAGACCACTCATACAGTTCAATATGGAAAAATAGAGGTGTAACAAACTGGCATTACTGTATGTGCTAATAACTCGACCAGCTGTGGGTTTCAAAACATCCGTATATCGCAAGCCAACATTAACCGGACAGTACCTCAACTTCCACTCCCAACACCCATATAATGTAAAGAAAGGGATCGTCCGCTGTCTTTAACATCGAACAAAACTCATAAGCGGTAACCCAGAGACATACGAATAAGAAATGGTCAGTAAAAGCAGTACCCCACAACGAAACAATCATCCAAGGTATATGAAAAACAACTCCAACATACATGGAAGGGAGAGTGCATGAGGATAATAACTCTCAGAAAACAGCCTCTGTCTGTCTACTCTATGTGAAGGTGTTATCGTAGAAAATACAAAGGACCTGTTGTCCATATAGCATCAGGACGATTTTTAGAAGTGGTTCTACACTTCGTAGGTACCTCTCCCGAGTAAGACTCCCAACAGAGGAGGACTTCAGTAAGGACTGTGTGTATGCCATTTCCTATAGCTATGGGAAGAAATAAAAAGGAGAAACAAGCCGCCTCTTAAGGTAAGGCTACAAGAACATTGCAATGCCATAACACGAGGTAAGATAGAAAACTCTTTTCTGACCGCCTATATGGAGAAAAAGAGATCTCTGGCCCCTATGGAATGAAATTAGAATAATAGATAGAGGACGCCACTGGAAACTACGCACACTTAAGGAACCAGCACATCTGTAGGTTACAAAAATCTCTTAAGCCGACGAAGCATAAAGATGAATAGAATATGGGAACCACTAGTACGGAGTGTCAAAATTGCAATATAAAAAAATAATAAAAATACCAGAGAAAACATTATCATAAAAAAATTGCAATATAAACTCTGGTAAAATAGGGTTACTGAACATTAGGTTTATAAGTCCCAAAAATGCAGTTGTTTCTGTCCTTAAGAACACTTAGCGTAGTGGATATAGACGTTGGTTGGCTCCTGTGACTTGATCCAAAAAGTTGTAAGATAACTCAAGACTACCAGAAGAGGCATTATTACGCAAGAAATGAAGTTCATACACCCCATTAGTAATAAAGGGTTCGGTTCGAAATTCTAACACCTGAAGAAGGCCGGAGCGTAGAACGACCGAAACGTCTTAAAAATGGCAACAAAGATGAGTACAATAGTCCGAATATTAATAAATGTTATATCAGATTCTTTATTTAGTTTTAGTTTCTAAACTCGTACCTCATTTTTTATTTCTTAACATTTCACACCGAGATCGGCAATAGCCACTAAAATAAAAGAGGTTATTGGGTTTTAGGGAATATAAAAATGCCATTAATGAGAGATACATAGATAGATATATGCATAGATATGAATATATATAGAGAGACAGAGACAGAGAGATAGCAATAAAAGAACAAGTATTAAGAAGACAGAAGATACAAATTAACATTGCATTTTAAAATCTTTGAAGATCAAAAATGACTTAAAAGCACGAAACCTGAAAAGAATTCCTTAAGTGCAATAGAAAAAAACATCTTTTAGCATGAAAACGGACGGGTTATTACTTTCTCAAGGGTATTAGTGCGTAAATAAATGCAAGGAATTCAACTCGAATTCGACTCTCCGATTTCTCGTTCCGAGCAGATATCCACTGCACCACAACAAACATCCACTTGTCTATTACTGCGCTATAATCCATGAAGTCTACAAACCACACAAGAAAGCTTATTAGAATTCTTACCATGAAAATAGTTATAAAATTGCACAAATAAGCTAAGTTACAACTGTGCGAAAGTGACTATGATGTCATTTCAGAACCAATAAAATTGCAGATTCTACTGAGGATTTTATCAAGAACTAAATACATGGTTGGCGCATAAAACCAGTTCTAGCAGTACTATTCAAATGAATGCCGAATAACGGACTTAAAAATGAATAAGAGAGTTCCTGGCGAGAATAATCGTCTCGCATATCGCAGTGACACAACTTTCATAACAGCAGATGTTAATTCAATATAATATTTTACCTGTATGTCACCTCTCTATTTTTCTCGGTATTTTTTCAGATTATTTCAATTATATATGAAGAACCTATGTTGTAACCATATCAATAATCTGTGTGTTAGAAACGAAAATTTAAAATTTAACTATAAAGATGAAGTTGTTCTTCAGACGATTTTGAATTATTTTTGGAAAAAAATATACTTACCGTATTAAGGAATAAAAAGCGCCTAAGAAAACAACTAAAATAATTTTAAACTGCTATTATATTTAATGTTCTTTATAGCGAGGAATTTTGGAGAATTGTCTTGAAAAAAGACTAGAATTGAGGAAGAAATGGTTAGAGCTAAGATCACTGAGAATATATATATATATATATATATATATATATATATATATATATATATATATAAATGAACAAAAAAAGAAATTACAAAGAAAATGTTGCTAACAAGAGACAACTGATACGTTTTGGAAAGAAGTTCTGGTGAATCTAATATTCACTCCGCACAAGGAAATAAAAAGAAGCTAGTTAAAACAGCGAGTAACCTAATTGACGAGTTTCAGAAAAAAGTCACACAATGACGAAAAACTGCAATATTTTTTTTGAGCAACAAAAGACAGGAAGCCGCGGAGAACCATGATCGTCAACATGGCACATAAAGAGAACATAAAGAGAAAGAGAAGGACAGAGAGAGAAAGAGAAAGAGAAGGGGATGAAAATAAAGAAAGCGTAAACTTGGGAATCGTCGTATAAAAAAAGGAAAGGTTTTCCTATGGATAATGTTTTAAGTCGGCATAATAAAAAGGAAGAATAAAAAACTATATTGATCAACTTGACGCACATTTCAAGTACAATACGGCTGAAATAATCAATTGTTGCCGTCAATATGGCATTCAGTTTCTCCAATTCCTGACTCGACCTGCCACTATGACTGAATTAAATTCAATTTCAACTACCTGTGCAATCGATAGCTTTGAATGAGAATTTTCGTGTAGAACATGTCGGGCAACTGAGAGGATAAAATAAAGACACATTTAGTTTGTTTTTAAAATTTTATTTTAAATGGGAAGGTGAAAATGTAGTTTTGTGTAATATTAATTAATTTAAAAGGTATTCAGAAATTAAGAATGATAATTAACTAGGATGTGCGTTGAGGTACAGTGGATATCGGCTCGGAACGAGAAATCGGTAGAGCCGAGTTCGAATTCCAGCTGAATCTATTGTATTCACTTACGCGCAAATACCCTTGGGAAAGGTATTAAACCGTCTATTCCTTCCAGTTCTGGGTTAAATAGCAGGACAGATTGGGTTCTATAGCCTTGGTCGGCAACCAGTCTACCGCAGAAAGCAATGGCAACCTACTGCGGGATAATCTTCTACCCAGTCAGTCATGTCTCGAAAGAGACATGATCGCCCAGACATATGGCACTTAACTGACTGACTTAATTAACTTTTTGGAATATGTTAAATTTTAAAATAATAAACTTTTATTTACAATTCAGATTGGGTACTTCGACATGGTGTAATGCTTAACAAACTTTTCTAGGTAGAAGAATTGCGCTTTATCCTCATTGGCTGTCTCATACATTAATCTTTGTGACATAAAAGTTAGGCTTAGAGCACCTTGAGGAGGTGTAATGGTTAGCAAGCTTGTTTCTCAAGAACCATTACAACTGAGTCGTGAGTTCGATTCTCACTGGGCATCTCATACTTTCGGTTTTATGCCAAATCTAAGATGCGCTTAGGAAATCTCCTTATAAGCTACGCTTAGACAATAACCTGCCCCATATTTTCCCCTTCTTTCTACATCTAAGATAAGCTTAGGAAATCCCCATACATATGACTGACGATTATTTATAAACATGTTTCTCGGCGATGAATAAAATATTTCCTTAGGGTTTCATTTATAAACTTCATTCGTTCTAATAACCTTTCCGGTTTCAAAGATGCACTGATACAGTATTATTACCTTTATCAAGGCAACCATAAGTGTTGATAAAAAATAAAACTTCCAGATCATTTTATACTTTTATCTGCAGTTATTGCTTAATGATCTGCAATAATCTCATTCTAGTTTGAATGTTGGAAGAAGCGATTACCTTACAAAATTACCAAATCAATCTCTTCTAGTTTATCATGCAGAGAGGAACTACATTGATACTATTATTACAATAATTGGTTTTGCATAGACTTTCTTTCTAATTGGTTTGAAAAGCTCCTAGTAACAAAAATAAATAGCAAAATATAGATACAATATTAATTATTATTTTCCTCATATTCTTTCACATGCAGTAATATTTTACGTCTTGGTTGCTTCATTTCCTTGCTGTCTGGAGTGAAGTTATTGATTTGAATAGCTCCTATTTACACAAATAAATAGCAAAGAATTACAAAATATAGATAAAATATCAACAATTATTTTGTCTTCATAATTTCCGTTCTTTTATTGTCCTCTCTCCTTAGTAATAGTATGTTTTTCTCATATTCTTTCACACATTTAATCCTTTGCCTCTTGGTTGCTTTATTACTTTCCTTCTTGGTGTGAAGTTATTTGTTGATTAATAACAGATAAGGTTTACTTGTGTCGTTTTTTTCAGTTAGTCTTCTTTCAATATGAACCTCAAGGTCAAGTAAAATAGAAAATTGTCACTGAAAAATATATTCTTTTTTTTTTAATATAAATCTCAAACATAATTAAAGCCTGTGTCATAAAGGCCATCCACTTTGAAGTAGTGATATATAATGGTTTACATTGGCTGTATGCATCTATTTTTGGAAATGCTTGTTCAGTGACTTATACTATCCGACTGATGCGTTTAGATAATCAAATATGCTCTGTTGTTCCAATTCTTGATTTAGTTATCAACATTTATGCTGAATCTATTTTGAAAAAAGAATTTGGGAAAAGCAAGAATTGAAGAATGAATCTTAATTCAAATTCTTGTAAGTTAAACTGTGAGTATTTTCCGTTTGTTTTTTTTTTTTTTTTTTTGTTTTTATATATATCTATGTTTTTGTTCTCCCCCCTTTTTGGAGTTCATGCTTCATTTAGAGGAAAAAAAAAAGTTTGAAATTTATATTTATTCTGTTATGCGAAGCTACTTTGGCCAAGTTATCAGCAGCCATTACAGCTCCATGCCACGTGTTGTTCTTTGAATGGGAATTTACCTAGCAGGCCGACTCGCTTTGATATTTGGGAAAAGCAAGAATTCGAAGAATGAATCTTAATTCAAATTTCCTGTGTTAAACTGTAGGTATTTTCCTGTTTGTTTTTTTTTTTTTTTTTTTTTTTTTATATATATCTATGTTTTTGCCTTCCCCCCCCTTTTTGGAGTTCATGTCTATTTAGGAGGAAAAAAAGTTTGAAATTTATATTTATTCTGTTATGCGAAGCTACTTTGGCCAAGTTATCAGCGCAGCCATTACAGCTCCATGCCACGTGTTGTTCTTTGAATGGGAATTTACTCAGCAGGCCGACTCGCTTTGATATTTGGGAAAAGCAAGAATTGAAGAATGAATCTTAATTCAAATTTCCTGTGTTAAACTGTGTATTTTCCGTTTGTTTTTTTTTTTTTTTTTTGTTTTTATATATATCTATGTTTTTGTTCTCCCCCCCCCTTTTTGGAGTTCATGCTTCATTTAGGAGGAAAAAAAAAAAGTTTGAAATTTATATTTATTCTGTTATGCGAAGCTACTTTGGCCAAGTTATCAGCAGCCATTACAGCTCCATGCCACGTGTTGTTCTTTGAATGGGAATTTACCTAGCAGGCCGACTTGCTTGATATTTGGGAAAAAGCAAGAATTGAAGAATGAATCTTAATTCAAATTTCCTGTGTTAAACTGTGAGGTGTGTTTTCCGTTTGTTTTTTTTTTTTTTTTTGTTTTTATATATATCTATGTTTTTGTTCTCCCCCCCTTTTTTGGAGTTCATGCTTCATTTAGGAGGAAAAAAAAAGTTTGAAATTTATATTTATTCTGTTATGCGAAGCTACTTTGGCCAAGTTATCAGCAGCCATTACAGCTCCATGCCACGTGTTGTTCTTTGAATGGGAATTTACCTAGCAGGCTGACTCGCTTTGATATTTGGGAAAAGCAAGAATTGAAGAATGAATCTGACCAAATTTCCTGTGTTAAACTGTGAGGTATTTTCCGTTTGTTTTTTTTTTTTTTTTTTTTTTTTTGTTTTTATATATATCTATGTTTTTGTTCTCCCCCCCCCCTTTTGGAGTTCATGTCGGATTATAGAGAAAAAAAAAGTTTTGAAATTTATATTTATTCTGTTATGCGAAGCTACTTTGGCCAAGTTATCAGCAGCCATTACAGCTCCATGCCACGTGTTGTTCGAATGTGAGTCTTACCTAGCAGGCCGACTCGCTTTGATATTTGGGAAAAGCAAGAATTGAAGAATGAATCTTAATTCAAATTTCCTGTGTTAAACTGTGAGGCATTTTCCGTTTGTTTTTTTTTTTTTTTTTTGTTTTTATATATATCTATGTTTTTGTTCTCCCCCCCCCCCCTTTTTGGAGTTCATGTCGGCTAGGAGGAAAAAAAAAAGTTTGAAATTTATATTTATTCTGTTATAAGCTACTTTGGCCGCTTATCAGTAGCCATTACAGCTCCATGCCACGTGTTGTTCTTTGAATGGGAATTACCTAGCAGGCCGACTCGCTTTGATATTTGGGAAAAGCAAGAATTGAAGAATGAATCTTAATTCAAATTTCCTGTGTTAAACTGTGAGGTATTTTCCGTTTGTTTTTTTTTTTTTTTTTTTGTTTTTATATATATTCATGTTTTTGTTCTCCCCCCCCCTTTTTGGAGTTCATGCTTCATTTAGGAGGAAAAAAAAAAGTTTGAAATTTATATTTATTCTGTTATGCGAAGCTACTTTGGCCAAGTTGGTCAGCAGCCATTACAGCTCCATGCCACGTGTTGTTCTTTGAATGGGAATTTACCTAGCAGGCCACCTGCTTTCTTTGATATTTGGGAAAAGCAAGAATTGAAGAATGAATCTTAATTCAAATTTCCTGTGTTAAACTGTGAGGTATTTTCTGTTTGTTTTTTTTTTTTTTTTTTGTTTTTATATATATCTATGCTTTTGTTCTCCCCCCCCTTTTGAGTTCATTTGGACTTTAACTAAGTTAAAACTTAGTTAAACTCCACTTTTGTAAGTTTGTGTTTTTTTTTTTTTTTTTCAAAGGATTGTTCGTGTTCGATTTTTTTTTTTTTTTTTTTTTTAATAGGAGTAGATAGGTCACACTATCGCCCGGTCTATACTCCTCCCACGTCTATTGAACTGGAGTAGAGGCTCGTTCCTTGTTTCCTGTTTAGGATGTGGTTTCCGGTTTTCACTTCTCTCTCTTCAGACCTTGGTACTGGTGCTTCCGTGAGTTTCCTGCGATCTGGCCGGTTGGTGGCAATGGCTCATCACTGTGAGGGTACCGGGTTGGCAGTTTCCTGGTTGCTGCTTCCGACTGGTAGTTAGGAGCCCTAACTCTTGCGTAGCGTCAAGAGCGGCTGCTCTGATCAACAGTTGTATAATATCGGGGTTCTTGTAGTGCCATGTCGCGCATGGATAGGTGTCCCTGCAAGCGCTTTCGGTGGGCAACCCCGAGGCCACACCTTGTTGCAGCCCTAGCCAGTCCCCCTCCCAGCTCAGATCGTGGGTAATGACCGCCTGTATCCTCTACCCTAGGTCCCTTTCTATAAACCAAAAACATGACAAGACAAAACAGAAATGACCCTAAACCAGCTAAATCCAAACCACCTAAGCCCATTAACCTCTCCTTCACTAATATCCGAGGCATTCGTACTAACTTTGCTAGTGTAGAAGCGTTCCTGCATGAAAAGTCCCCTGACATCCTCGCGCTCTGCGAAACTAACCTCAACTCAACTATTCCCTCCTCTGACCTCTTCATCCCTGGTTATCTTCCCCTTTTAAGGAAGGATTCTACTGTCCACATGCATGGGCTGGGTGTTTATGTCAGCGAACACCTCCCCATAACTAGGGTGACTTCACTCGAATCTACTGACCACCAATACATATGTCTCCGCTTGTCTCTCCTCAGTTCGGTTAGCTACCTATTCTTCCTTTACCGTTCTCCCTCCTCTCCTGACTGCTCCCTACTAGATAGCATTGCCGACGACATAGATAAGGCTATTACCTATCACCCATTTGCCCACATATTTGTATTTGGAGACCTCAATGCCCATCACTCTGAGTGGCTTGAAAACGCTGTTACTGATTCGGCGGGCACTCACGCCATGAACTTTGCTATTTCCCAATCCCTTACGCAAGTGGTGGACTTCCCCACTCGCTTCCCAAGCACACCCTCGGGTCATTCCTCACTGCTAGATATATGTTTCACCTCTGCGCCCGACGCCTGTCAAGTCTCGCAGCTTTGCCCTCTCGGCAACTCCGACCACGCTGTAGTCTCCCTCAGTATTTCTTTCCAATCTCACTCCCCCCAGGATCCCCCTACTCATAGAACCTCCTACCTCTACCAAAAAGCTGACTGGGAAGCCTTTCGCGATTTCCTCTGCGACGTCCCTTGGGGAAAAGTGTTTGACCTATCAGTTGATGACTGTGCCTCTGAGGTCTCGTCATGGGTGAAAGCTGGCATTGATGCCTTCATACCCACCAGGAAGTATTGCTTAAAACCTCATTCCCCTCCGTGGTTCTCTCCAGCCTGCTCAGCCGCCATTGCCCACAGGAACCATTACTTCCATCTATTCCAGAGACAGCCAACTGATCACAATAGGCGCCTGTTCACATCCGCTCGCAGTGAGTGCAAGAGAACTCTAAATGACGCCAAACAGTTGTTTGCGGAGAGAATGCGACAGCACATAGCTGACCGCAAGTTCGGCTCCAAGGACTATTGGAGGATTTGTAAACGAGTGCTCAACAATAGGAAATCCTCAATACCTCCTTTAATCCATGGATTTGACGTTCTCACGTCATCTGCTGAGAAAGCTGTTTGCTTTGCCCGCAGATTCTCATCCAACTCCACACTCGACTCGTCCGGAGTGCACCCACCCGACTTCCCTATTAGAACTGAGGCCAAACTGCATGACGTGTATATTACCCCGACAATAGTATCCAGAGTAATTTCAAAACTCGACCCCCATAAGGCGTGTGGAGACGATGGAATCCCGGTGATAGTCCTTAAGAGGTGTGCCCCTGAACTTTCCCCTGTCCTCTCTAAACTGTTTAACTACTGCCTTTCTGCTTCCTGCTTTCCTGCATGCTGGAAATTCTCCTCAGTCGTTCCTGTCTTTAAGAATTGTGGTGAACCCTCGGACCCATCCAACTATCGCTCTATCAGTCTCCTACCAATATTCGGGAAAGTGTTCGAGGCTATAATAAATGCTGAAATAGTTCATCATCTCACCGCCCACAAGCTGTTCTCCGACAGGCAATATGGATTCCGATTTGACAGGTCCACAGCCGACCTGCTAACTACTGTAACGGAGTACATGCTACAGGCCCTTGATGAGTCTGACGAGGCTCGCGCGGTTGCTCTGGATATCTCCAAGGCTTTCGACAGGGTTTGGCACCCTGGCCTCCTATGCAAACTACGCGGTTATGGTATTACCGGTCGCCTGCTTGACCTAATCCAATCTTTCTTAAATAACCGCAAAATGAAGGTCGTTCTGAATGGGCGTGCCTCTTCGTCCTACAGCACGAATGCTGGTGTCCCACAAGGCTCTATCCTGGGCCCAACGCTCTTCCTTATTTTCATCAACGACCTCCCAGATGAGATCAGGTCCCAAGTAGGCATCTACGCAGATGACACTACAATATACTCCCGCTCCAGTAAGAAACCTGTCGTGGCGGACAGACATAATCTCGCTGCTGACCTTGAGCGGGATCTACACTCTGTGGTGAACTGGGGCAAGAAGTGGCTTGTCAACTTTAATTCCTCTAAGACCAAGCTGTTGTCTGTCAACCATTACAGGCAACCTCTTCTGCCTCCCATAAGCATGGACCAGATGATTCTCCCGGAGAGTAATACACTACGCCTCCTCGGACTTACCCTGTCCTCAGACCTCAAATGGAAGCACTATATTGAATCCATAGCAAAATCTACTGCTAAGAAGATTGGGTCACTATGTCGATCCAGGATGTTTTTTCCACCTGAATCCATCCTGCATATATACAAGTCAACCATCCGTCCGTGCATGGAGTACTGCTGCCATTTATGGTCAGGTGCCCCTGCCGTTCTCCTCAGTGTTCTTGACAAGCTCCAAAGGAGAGTCTGTAATGTGATAGGTACTGATCTGGCGACTCGTCTGCAGCCACTTTCCCATCGTCGAAATGTGGCCTCCCTCTGTCTCTTCTATAAATACTTTCATGGCTTCTGCTCGGATGAGCTTAAGTCACTGATGCCTCCTCAACAGGTGTTTACCCGTTCAACCAGACTGGCAACTGGGTCCCACCCATTCACAGTCAGGTTAGCCAAACGCAGACGACAATTCTACTCCTGCAGCTTCCTCTCTCGCACTTCCCGCCTGTGGAACTCACTCCCGTATTCTTGCTTTCCTGACGGCTACGACCTCCAGAAATTTAAAAGCAAAGTTAATACTCACCTACTAACCACTGGCCTCTAGCTCTCTCTCCCCTCCCCTGTATAAGCTTCCCTTTCTCTCCGCCCATGTACCTGTCATTGCACCTGCTTTCTCAGTTTTCTATTGTTCCTTTCTAACTAGCTTGTACTCCTCACTCTTTTCTAATTAATCTTTCTACACTTATGTAACCCCCTGCACATCAGTGGCGTTTCTGCCTTGCTCGGGGTGAAATGATTAAAAAAAAAAAAAAAAAAAAAAAAAAAAATGTTTACAGCAACTGAGAGTATCTGTCATGAATTGGAAAGAGTATTTTGATTGAACAGCTATGTCTGAAGCTATGAATGTTGGTGCACCATGTCATGCTATACAATTCTTCTCAACAGAATCTGTATTATTATTATTCTTCTTCTATGTGCCCTGTCCCTTCAGGACGTAGGCGATCATGGATCTCCACGTCTCCCTATCGCTTGTGGCTCTTAGTATGTTTGCTCCTGTTGCTCCTGGCAACCCCCGTTCCGTCATCCACCTGATCAGACTCTGCAGATATGTTATCCGCTGCCTTCCTCTGTCTCTCCTTCCTTCTATCTGACCAGTCAGTATCAGGTTCTCCAGGCTCTCCTTCCTCATTGCATGTCCCAGGAACTTCAGTTGTCTCTTCCTGATGCTCAGCATCAATTTTCTTTTTGTTGCCATTCTTTCTAACACTTCGTCGTTGCTTGTATGCTCAGTCCACGATATCCGCAGCATCCTTCTGTAGAACCACATTTCGGCCGCTTCCAGTTTTTTCCTCATTTTCGATGATATTGTCCAGCATTCACAGCCGTACTGAAGAACTGACATCACGTAGCAGTCTAGCACTCTTTTCTTCGTTTCTATTGAGATCTTCCTGTGTGTTAGTATTTTGCTCATCTTTTGGAACGCGTCCTTTGCCATGCCAATTCGCCTTCGGATCTCCGTGTTGCACTTTCCATCTCCTGTTAGAACACTTCCTAGGTACTTATATATATATTAGTCTACAATTTCTTGTTCCTTTTGACAATGCTGATATATGTGGTCTGCTGCTTTTGCTACATATTATAGATTCTTGATAACATCTTAATAATCTGCAATGTTAATAATCTTGACCTGACATCTCGGCTTCAATCTCTTGCTCAGCGTCGTAACGCAGTTTCTCTGTTATTTTCATCGTAATTTATTTCAATGAACTTTACTCTATGGTACGTAGACTTTATAGATTTAAGCACAGTACTTAATTGGTGGCAACGTCTCATTAATTTGCACTTTAAATTGTATGTTTTATAGTGACTGTTTTTTCCATCTCACTTCTCGCTTGTGAAACTAGTTTTCTGTCTCCTACTAAAATTTAAATGTATTATCAATCATTACTTTCTGTCTTCTTAATTTCAGTTTTGTCCTCTCTCCTTAATAGTAGCTGTTTTTCTCGTATAACCTAACAATCAGTAACCTCTTATTTTTTAGTGACTTTGTGACCTTATTTGGAGAGAAATGATCAAGAAAAATAATATTCAAATATTCGATAACAGTCATTTGTAATTTCTTAAATAATACCAATTTTTAAGTAGATTCTGTAATACCGTAATTAACATCCTACAGCAACAAACGAAATATCTATCTGCAAGGATGATACACAATATAAATAATCCTCTGTTCCCTACATATTCGATTAATTAAGCCCAAATAAAAGTTTAGATAATATGTATTTGTGTGCGGAAATTAACGAAGATAATATGTATTTGTTACGGAAATTAACGAAGATTAACGCAATGGTTATAAAAGACCGACAATTTGAAATTATTTGTTTGAACATTATTTTTGATTGATACTGGTATGTAAGTAGAGATTCTGTTTATAATCAAAAGTATTATATAATTATTTCTACTGGCCTGGTTATTTACTTTGTTAATTACGATACATCCCAGATATGGTTATTTGCGTGAATCGAAAATGTGTCATATAGAAATTATTTGACTTAGTATTGACGGTTGGTCATTCGGGGTCGAGAGGTCTAAGAAATGCCAGATCAATTAGTGGCTTCCCCTATGTGGATAATGGTCGCATGTTCGAATCCTATCGAATGACACACATTTTGTTAACAAAAATTTATCGTAAATAATCAGGCCGGTAGAAATAAATATATAATACTGTTTAATTATAAAAATAATATCTACTTAAATACGAGTATCGATCAAAAATAATGTTCAAACAAATAATTTAACATCACTTTGTATGTAGACTCTTAAGTGTTTCAAAGATATTGTTCTGTGTTTATTCATATTTCAGAAAACTTGCTTTTATTAACATGCATGCAATATAGATAAAATAGATATAGTACAACTATGTTTTTAATGATTCTACTCAAAGCGGAACAAGAGAAAGGAATTACAGTGGGACACAATTAAAATATCAAAAAAGAATAATGTTATCATATAATTAAAATACATTAGATTATAGGGTGTATTGAAAATAAGTATACAGGTATCGTTAGTGTTCCGAAGTCAATAAAAATATCATTGGCGTTTCTCAGATAATTGCAATATAGTTATTTTGTCTGTAGGAAAACCATGTAAATATTTTAATTACAGAATTCTATTTTCTTATTACAGTAACACCTGAAAATTAATAAGAACGTGATTGAAAACAAATGAATGTCTGATTGCCTCGTTATTACATTTTTTATAAGTTAAAAGACTGATAATTATTTTGATATAAAATAACTCAAATCGAATTAAAAGTTTTCTTAAAAGTCATCTCATAGCATTTGAATCAGAAAGAAACGTATTATCAATGTTTTGGAATTACCGTAACTTTTTCTAAAGGAATATGGCTCTCATACGTAAATGGAACTGAATTGCAAAGGATTTCTTGAAGAAAGGGTAGTCATGAATTAAGTCAAATAGCGTGGGTTCATATACAACATATCAACTATAACTTTATTGTGGTGATGTCTTTCTTCTTCGTCTTCTACTTTATCTTTTTCTTCTTCTTCTTCCTCTTCTTCTTCTTCTATAATTTTTTTATAATTGTACTTATTCTTAGTTTTCTCTTTCTAGATAGTTCTTCTTTCTTCTATTTCTCCTTTCATTTTTTTGTTTTCCTTCTCTTCTTATTCGTTTTTATCCTTTTCGTTCTTTTCTTCTTTTTGGTCTTTTAATTCATTTTCGTTATATGAATTATATTTTTCTTTTTGTTAATCGCCTTATGATTTTTTTTCTAATATCTCTTCTTTTCTTTCTCTTGTTTTCTGTTGTAAAACATTTTCTTCTGGATCACAACCAGAGACCTAAAATCAGAAATGGCTTTAGGATATTTTTCAAATGGTCATTAAAAAAAGAAATGGGTACAATTCTTTTTGTATTTCTTTAAAATATGGGCCATCATAAATTCTTTCATTGATACTTGCGGAACATTTTATAATCATCTGGAATTATTGATGTTCACAATTACCATATATTTTAGATTTACACTTAAAGATCATTGTATTTTGATGGATTCTGAACATATTACAATCTACAAGGAACCTTGTCAATAAAAATGCATATTCTGTTCGAGTAGTTTTTATTACAAATTCTATGCGATTAGCTCTGATTGTTCCGGCTGTGTGTATTGCAAAGTCACATAAAATTGATGTTTATTACTACTGTTATTTTGTTGCATCCTACTGTAATTATATTGTATATTTAAGAGAGTCAGTTAGTTAAATGCCATACGTGATACACGCTTGGGCGATCATGTCCCTTTTGAGACATGACTGAATGGGCAGAAGACTATCCCCCAGTAAGTTAACATTACTTTTCGCCGTAGACACGTTGCCAGCAAAAGCTATGGAACTCAATCTGTCCTGTTAATTAACCCGTAACTGGAGGAGAGAGACGGATTAATACCTTTCCCAAGGGTATTTGTGCGTAAGTGAATGCAAGGAATTCAACTGGAATTCGAACTCGACTTCCCAATTTCCCGTTCCGATTAGATATCCACTGCACCGCAACATGCATTAATTTAAGAGAGTAGGTAGTTAAATATTGATCCTTTATACACTGTTTACAAGCTCCCTCTCGGTAGGTGGCGAGTTTAAGTGTGAGGGATTCGCTCTGCAAAAGAAGCAAATGGTTTATTATAATGTCAACCAACAGCACAAATCAAATTGCTACACGCATTATTGCCTTAATAGTGCTATGGTATTGATCATGCATATTTATTGATAATTATTGTATTCAATATGTACCTTATCATCAGAATAGATGTGTGCTGTTTTTGTTTTGTTTTTTCAATGTATAGAGTGCAGTGTGTAAATAATCGCCATTTTATGTTTATTTTTAATTTTGAAAATTTGCGTTGCTTCTTTTTTATTCTGACGAATCCACAATATAGTTGGGTCAATGGGGTAACATTTGCGAGAAATAGATAACCATAACGTAATTCACTCAAACAGAAATGTAAAGACGCCATATTGTACTGCTTCGAATTTGCACTGGAAGCTTCAATACAAATATTTCATAATATCTGAGTGTAAATCTGCGGAGAGTGCAGAGGAATCGGATGAGAGTTGGATGATATATCCAGGCTAAATCATGGTGATTAGAGTGATCACTAGTGATAACGTCGTTATGCATCATTCATAATTTCACGAGGATGTAAACTCAACACGGAGGTCTACATTAAGTGTCTTTTTGTGATACTTCTGCTCTTTGAACATGGAAAGTTTGCTAGAAGATCTATGTCTGGCAACAAGACTGTACAATGACACACAAATAGGTAAATCCAGTTATGGCTGTCAGACAATTTATGCAAACACATCATCACTTACATGTGGCTACCTTACTCCCAAATCCGCAAACACATTCATTATTATGCGTGGCTAAAGACCAACAAATCTCACTGAAGCAACTAACGAGAAACTGAAGGCAAGGATTATGGTAGCATTCACCAACTAAAATAAAGTCACCGCCCCGAAGAGGGCTTACGGCCATATCACGTTTAATACACCGGTTCTCGCTCAATCACCGACGTTAAGCAACGTTGAGCCTGGTCAGTACTTAGATGGGTGACCGCTTGGGAAAACCATGTGCTGTAAGCGTCTAGAGAAGGATGTGCGTTGTGGTGCAGTGGATATCGGCACGGAAAGAGAAATCGGTGAGCCGAGTTCGAATTCCAGTTGAATACCCTGCATTCACTTAAGCACTGGTACTCTTCGGAAAGGTATTAATCCGTCCCTTCCATCCAGTTATGGGTTAAATAACAAGGGTAGGACTTGGGGACCATGTCTTTAAAAAGCCAATCTCAATGAATCTTGCACTGCAAGAAAAAATTGAAAGCAATTCAACTTTATCCAAAAAAAAAACAAAAAAAAAACATTTGTTTGACCTTAAATGATATCATAAAGATTGATAGGTCGTTAAACATTGAACAAACAAACAAACAAACCGCCCCGAAGAGATGCAGGAAATTCCGAAGTTGTCTTGAAGTTGTTCTTGAAACTAATGGAGATTTTCTTGAATGAATGTACTCTTTTTTTTATTTCAACATATTTATGTGTAATCTCGGCCAAAATACCTGTTAAAATCATTTGTCAGTTTTATTTTCATTTTTGCGTAAAGTAGACGCGAATTAACGCATCGCACGCTGTAGAATAATTCTGTGAAACATTTCACCGCAAAAAACTGCTAATAGATGAGTGTACAAGATTTAATGCACAAAAGACAGACAAAATATGCACGCGAAAAAAGAAAAAGTTAAACATCATTAAAACAATAAAAACCAAATAAAAAAATACTATCTCCTAACTCCTTAACATCAAATATCCAAAACAATTCTTCCAATTTTAACAATAACAAAATAATTATAACCAAATTAGGCCCATTTGCAAATACTGTGATTCTCTTCACTAAGGCAATGTGACCACATACATGGGACAGAATTTCGCATCAACGAACCATGTTTTAAATTGCATCATACTCTTGCCCTTGAAAAACGTATAGGTCTCTCACATCTAGAGATAAAATAACAGACGGTAGCGCCCTTCTGTCTCTCAGTTTTCTACATATATTCCCATTGCAAATTCTGTTGATATTTTCAATTGGTTTATTCAGCCAGTTAAGAGATTTGCAGAGTTGTATTAGCTAATTTTTCCCTAATACAAGGGGATGTCCAAATCAGTCTGCATTTTCTAAAATAACTGCTATATTGTAAAGCAGTTATACGTGGTAGCTTCCCTTCAAATGTCAACCCTTCTAATTTTTATATATCTTCACAATTTTCAAATCTTAAGTATACTTTCATTTATATCACACCGCTTTCATTTTAAAAAATTCAGTCTCTACTTAGAAAAAGCCGTAGAGCTTTTCAATTGGTGTACTTTAGAATAGATATTGAAAAAGGTGTCATAGTTTTGTACAAAATGCGCAAAAATCAGGTGCAGTTTTTAATCTCAGCTCGTAAAAATTTGCGGGATAATATATATAAGCGTATGCCGACCGACAGCCAAATTCAACAACCAGGATCCAGGATTTGTAAAATAGTGAACGATGATTATAATAAAAATTATTAGTTCATTGTTGATGGTAGCCGACATCGATAACATCATACGTTATATACTAAGACTAAAAAAGACTAAAAACATATATTTCGCCAGGAATATATATATATATATATATATATATATATATATATATATATATATATATATTGAAATATTTATTAATGACAAATTAGGATATTAGAATAAATGTCGGTGTTTGTGTGTATGCATATATATCTTACTGAGCCTATTTTATTGTTTTAAGAGCGGCTTAAAGTTTATTCACTAGTCAGGTGTACACGATTCAATAATAAACGGCGTAAAGAAGATAAAAATCACCGGAAATGATTCCTCGACTGGTCCATGGGAAACTCGTTGGCAAACCAACGGAGACTTTGACATTAACAACCATTAGGTTATATAGGCAGGCGGACAGAAAAATAAAAAAAAGTTGAACTGATACTGAGTCAAGACATAAAGAAATACGTTCTGAAATGCTATATTTTTTATCATTTCACCCCAAGCGAGGCGTTAACGCTACTGATGTGCATGGGGTTACATCAGAGATTTGAATTATTAGTCAGCAGGAGAGTGCATACAAAGACGAACCAGTTACTGAGGGTGAAAGAGAAAGGACAAAAGAAGGATGTGTATACAAGAGTAAAGACAGTTGCAAAAGTAGAGAGAAAGGAAAAGAACAAGATACACAGGGTAATGTAGAAAGGGTTGGACTTAGGTAGATAAAAGATGGGAATTGACTTTGCATTTAAATTCCTGGAGATTATAGGCGTCAGTAAAGCAAGTATATGGAAAGGGGCTTCCAGAGGCGGGAAGCGCGAGAAAAGAAGCTGGTAGAATAGAATTGTCGCTTACATTTGGTTGAACTAACTGTAAGTTATCAGAAAGAATTCTTGTCGATTTGAAAGGAATGCATTTCAACATATCTATTATATTTGTGCAAATCCCGACAACACTAAATACAAATGGAGAAAACGAATCGTAATACTTCATGGTCAACAACGCCAAAGATCAGTGTAAATCAAAGAAATGTTAATTATCATGGGGAACCTGAATTACAAAGTAGGCAAAGAGAGGAAAGATGAAATAGCTGGTAAATTTCAACTAGGAACTCATAACGAATGCGGAGTAAAATTAGTTTAATGGGGTACAATGAATGACAAGGTTATAGCCAACACCTGGTTCCAAGGATATCAAAGATGTTTATGGAGATGATGAAATCCAGGAGGAGATACTGAAATCCAAATCAGCTACAGAACTATTAATAAGAGATCCAGGAATGTAGTTGTTCACTGCAAAGCCTCGCCAAGAGGCGACTGCAGACGACATCCCTGTGATATGTAAACTAAGAATGAAAGTACGAAAAGAGAAGAGGACGAAAGTATCACCCAAATTGCAATACAAAATACGCTAGAACGAATCGAAACTGAAGTGAAAATATATGCAAAAGTGTGTAAAGAAGAAACAAGGAACAAACAGAAATAGAAACTAGATATATGAAACATTAAGAGAAGCTTTATTCACATCACCAAATGACAGCATCCCTAAAAGAAATAAACGAAGAAAGAAAAAATGTATCACAAATCGGGATTTTGGACATTATACAAAGGAGACAGAAAACATTGCCAGGACACAGAAGGAAATAAGATAACTAAACAGAGAAATAAGGAACAAATGCAGACTTGCTGAAGAAAAATGGCCCAACAAAAACTGACGAGAAATAGAGAGAAGATAAATTACATATATATATATATATGAATTTACTCGAGCCACAAACTTAGCAACTAGTGAACTGTTAAACCTATAAAATGTAAACGCAAATTCTCTCCTGTGGAATTCATTTCCATTTACTTGCTTTCCCATATAGCTGCAATCTCCAGGAGCTTAAATGTAAAACCACTCACTAACCTGCATCCTCTGTCTCATGCTCACTCCAGTCTCATAAGTATTCTCATCCTTCTCTTACCAATTTTCTGACACCCCTCTAACCTGTCACTCTTTCTCATAACTCTCCTTCTATGTAACCCCCTGCAAAACAGTGGCAGTAGTATGCCTTGCTTGGAACGATATGATTATTAAAAACATATGGATAAAAAACAATAGAAGTAACAGGACAACAAAACATTCCCACCAACAGAATGCATAAAATACAAAGACGGGACATTTATATTAGAGAAAATAAAATATTCAGCAATAGAAGGAATATATCAGAGAGTAAAACCGGAAATACATCGAAATACCGACGAGTCGAATGTATTAAAAACCGAAATGGAGCTGAACTGGACAAATTGAAAAGGAATGAAGCGACAGGACCAGAGTGAAATATAACAGACACTTTGGCAGCCTTAGACTATTTCGGCATAGAATCGATTACAAAAATAGTAAATGAAACCTATAACAGCCTTGATATATTTTACTTTTTTTAACCGTTTCACCCCAAGCAAGGCGGCAACGCCACTGATGCGCAGGGGGCTACATAAGAGTAAGAGATTAGGTAGGAAGAGAGTAGGGAGAAAGACGAACCAATTACAGGGCAGGGGTGTCCGAGAAAGGAGCAAGAGAAGGATGGGAATACAGGCGTGATGACAATTACTAAGGTAGAGAGAAAGGAAAAGATATACAGGGAGATGTAAAAAGAAATAGAGTCAAGTGGATAAGTTGGGTGTTGGCATTGCCTTTAAATTCCTGGAGGTTGCAGCCATCAGGAAGCACGAATATGGAAGGGAGTTACGCAGGCGTGAAGTGCGATAAAAGAAGCTTCTGGAGTAGAATTGTCGGCTGCATTTGGTTGATCTAACTGTGAATTTGTGGGACCCAATAGAACATAGCACTGAGTAAGAAATCAGGCGCACCACAAAGATCTGTTAAACATGCACAACAACCTTGACATATTCAGGAAAGAAAACAGAATAATCAATAATCTATACTGGCAGCCAAGCGTCTGCTTATGTATAGGAAATGCGTTCAGCAGATGTATAAAAACAAGAAAGGGTGTAATACAAGGATACATATCTCACCGGATTTATTCAACCTGTACAGAGAGGCAATTCGGAGAGAATTAGAAATCCTGCAAGGATTCTTCATCGGTGACCACAATCTTAACACTGTAAGATACGTAGATGACACAGAGCTGGCAGCAAACAGCTAACGGAAACAAAAAAAAAAGAAAAACCGCCTACAGAATTTATCAAAGGAAAGAAAGAGGAAAAGACAAAACATACACTACAAGTAGACAGGATGCTTGGTTATCAGCAATAAAAAGAGCCCAAACTACAAGATCTAGGTCAGAGGTACAAAACATCATGCAGGTGCAGAAATTTAAATACCTGAAAAGTGTTATAACAGCATACGGAATGTGTGACTCTAACTTCAGAAGACGCATTTTAAAATTAATCACGATTATTAAGAAAAAGAAAAAATTCGTTGCAGACATAGAAATGAGTATTGAAATGTAACGCTCTGTCTTCCTGTATAGCAGGAAATGCTGGAAAATCTACTAAAAATGAAGAGAAGACTCGACGAAAGAGAAATGGGGGTTCTACAGATTTATGCTAAGGATACTATGGATTAATATATGAGGAATGACTAGGCAATCTTATAATTAACATCAGAAAGAGACGGTTGAAAACCCAGTTACATATAATAAGGAAAGAGAGCTTGGAGAATATGATATTCAGTAGGCGGATAGAGGGAAATACAGTGGAAAACAGCAACAGACATAATTGATAGGATTGAGCAAGTTTACGACAGAGCAGGTTTTGAAAGCAATACGAAGACTGAATTTATTGGGAGTTATAAGATAGTGAAAAATATGTAGAGCCATGACCCCCTTCACTCTGAAAGTACACAGCACTTAAAAGAAGAACTAGATAGACTATTTAAATGTTTTATTGAAAGTTTGACACTTTGTTGTTTTGCAATTCCCGCTTGTGAAAATCACTTCCTATTTTGATCTTTCCTGTTATTCATTGGAAAAATTTAAATGCAATGCAATTCATCATTTTCTCTCTATTTGAATCATAATTGTTATATCCTTCCTTGCACAATTATTCTCGGCGACCCGATGCATCCTAGTACATTTTATTGCAGTAAAATGATTTTAAAAAGATAGGTAATAGTTCAAAAGACGTATCTTATTGCTTGACTATGTATTCACAATCCTTAGGGTTACATAAATCTATTCATATAGAAAATATACCGCATTCATATATGATTATATATATATATATCTGTGTATGTGTGTGGGGGTGTATGTTTATGTGTGTGTACACAAACAGAGAAGAACTGAAAGGTAACTGCTTATTTTATGTACGAGTAGCCAGCTAGGTGCAATATGCTATTTTTGCGAGTGATGGGGGTAAAGAAACATTACTGCTAAACCAAACCAACTTTTCAGCAGAACATGAAGTACGAATACAAGAAGTTATGTTTTCCATACAAACAAGAGGCCCTGATGCAATTTGTGGGTGGCTCGTGAAGCTGGTAGCAAAAACTGGTGAACATTTTAAATAAATCATTGTGCTAATTATATTATCACCTAAACATTCCTTGTAAAAACTATATGAAAAATTCTAGGAAAATCAATTAACACATCT
>JBBBDQ010000601.1:410000-482500 GCA_037127315.1 Ascarosepion bandense
GGATAATGGTGTTAATCCAAGAAATCCTCTATTAAGTTCGTATCAAAGCGGGTCTATTCTCGAAGGCTGCGCTGCCACAATTCTTCCAAATTAACTGAATTCTTTAGAGGTCTCCACTCTAATTATTTCCCAAATTTTTCTTTCTTGTTTTAATCAATATAACCCAGTCAGTCAGTTAGTTAAGTGCCATACGTGATACTCGCTTGGGCGATCATGTCTCGAAACAGACATGACTGATTGGGCTGAGAATTATCCCGCAGTAGGTTGCCATTGCTTTCTGCGGTAGACTGGTTGCCGAAGAAGGCTATAGAACCCAATCTGTCCTGCTATTTAACCCATAACTGGAAGAAAGAGACGGATCCTTTCCAAAGGGTATTTGCGCGTAAGTGAATACAATGGTTTCAACTGGAATAAGGCAGGAAAGCTACTAAGACACAAGCTTATACAGGGTGTGAAAAATGAACGGAAAAAGAAAAGCGTAATGATAAGAATCGTAGAGAGAGATATGGGAAATATATAATTACATTCAAATTTAATCATACAAACAATATCGGCTAGTTATTATAGATCATAGAACCGAGTATAAATTCCAGACAATTTCTTCATATCCTCATATGCCCAGATATGAGAAATATATAATTATATTCTAATTTGATAATACAATGGATATCGGCTAGTGATGGGAAGACATAGAGCGGAGTACATATTCAAAACAAGTTCTTTATATCCACGTATATCCAGATATGGGAATGGTATAATTATATTCAGATTTCATTATGCTATAGAAAGCGGCTGGTCAAGAAAGTTAATCGAGCCGAGTAAAAATTACAGACGAATATTTATTATCCTCATATGACCAGATATGGGAAATACATAATTATATTTTAAATTAATAATATAACAGCTAGTGATGAGAGTTCATAGAGCGGAGTACAAATTCAAGACAAGTTTTTTATATCCACATATGTCTGGAGAGGGGGATGGCATAATTATATTCAGATTTAATTATGCAATAGAAAGCGGTTCGTCACGAAAGCACATAGAGCCGAGTACAAATTCCAGATAATTTCATTATATGCACATAAGCCCACATAGAGAATAGGTATGATTGTATACAAATCTAATAATTCAATTGACAGCGACTATTGCCGCGAGACCATAGAGCCAAGTACAAATTCCAGACGATTTCTTTATATGCACACAGGCCCAGATATAGAATAGATATGATTATATTCAAATTAAATAATTCAATTGACAGCGATTAATGCTGCGAGTTCTTAGAGCCAATTACAAATTCCAAACGATTTTATTATATGGACATAGGTCCAGATATAGAATAGGTATCATTATATTCAAATCTAATAATTCAATTGATAGCGACTCATGCTGCGAGATCATAGAGCCAACTACAAATTCCAGACGATCTCTTATATGCACCTAGGCCCAGATATAGAATAGGTACGATAATATTCAAATCTAATCATTCAATTGACAGCGATTAATGCTGCGAGTTCGTAGAGCCATGTACAAATTCCAGACGATTTGACTATTTTCACATAGGCCCAGATATAGAATAGGTAATATTATATTCAAATCTAATAATACAATTGACAGCGACTAATGCTGCAAGATCATAGAGCCAAGTACAAATTCCAGACGAATTATTTATATACACACAGGTCCAGATATAGAATAGGTATGATTATATTCAAATCTAATAATTCAACTGATAGCGACTCATACTGAGAGATCATAGAGCCAACTACAAATTCCAGACGATCTCTTATATGCACCTAGGCCCAGATATAGAATAGGTACGATAACATTCAAATCTAATAATTCAATTGACAGCGATTAATGCTGCGAGTTCGTAGAGCCATGTACAAATTCCAGACGATTTGACTATTTTCACATAGGCCCAGATATAGAATAGGTATCATTATATTCAAATCTAATAATACAATTGACAGCGACTAATGCTGCGACACCACAGCGCCAAGTACAAATTCCAGACGATTTCTTTATATGCACATAGGCCCTGATATAAAATAGGTATGATTATATTCATATCTAATAATACAATTGACCGCGTCTAATGCTGCCAGATCATAGAGCCAACTACAAATTCTAGACGATTTCTTTATATGCACATAGGCCCAGATATAGAATAGGTATGATTATATTCATATCTAATAATACAATTGACCGCGTCTAATGCTGCCAGATCATAGAGCCAACTACAAATTCTAGACGATTTCTTTATATGCACATAGGCCCAGATATAGAATAGGTATGATTATATTCATATCTAATAATACAATTGACCGCGTCTAATGCTGCCAGATCATAGAGCCAACTACAAATTCTAGACGATTTCTTTATATGCACATAGGCCCAGATATAGATTAAATATGATTATATTCAAATCTAATAATACAATTGACAGCGACTAATGCTGCGACACCACAGCGCCAAGTACAAATTCCAGACGATTTCTTTATATGCACATAGGCCCTGATATAAAATAGGTATGATTATATTCATATCTAATAATACAATTGACCGCGTCTA
Source organism: Ascarosepion bandense (assembly GCA_037127315.1). Lineage (NCBI taxonomy): Eukaryota > Metazoa > Mollusca > Cephalopoda > Sepiida > Sepiidae > Ascarosepion > Ascarosepion bandense. The sequence continues at coordinate 412,572 of JBBBDQ010000601.1, forward strand.
ATGCTGCCAGATCATAGAGCCAACTACAAATTCTAGACGATTTCTTTATATGCACATAGGCCCAGATATAGAATAGGTATGATTATATTCATATCTAATAATACAATTGACCGCGTCTAATGCTGCCAGATCATAGAGCCAACTACAAATTCTAGACGATTTCTTTATATGCACATAGGCCCAGATATAGAATAGGTATGATTATATTCATATCTAATAATACAATTGACCGCGTCTAATGCTGCCAGATCATAGAGCCAACTACAAATTCTAGACGATTTCTTTATATGCACATAGGCCCAGATATAGAATAGGTATGATTATATTCATATCTAATAATACAATTGACCGCGTCTAATGCTGCCAGATCATAGAGCCAACTACAAATTCTAGACGATTTCTTTATATGCACATAGGCCCAGATATAGAATAGGTATGATTATATTCATATCTAATAATACAATTGACCGCGTCTAATGCTGCCAGATCATAGAGCCAACTACAAATTCTAGACGATTTCTTTATATGCACATAGGCCCAGATATAGAATAGGTATGATTATATTCATATCTAATAATACAATTGACCGCGTCTAATGCTGCCAGATCATAGAGCCAACTACAAATTCTAGACGATTTCTTTATATGCACATAGGCCCAGATATAGAATAGGTATGATTATATTCATATCTAATAATACAATTGACCGCGTCTAATGCTGCCAGATCATAGAGCCAACTACAAATTCTAGACGATTTCTTTATATGCACATAGGCCCAGATATAGAATAGGTATGATTATATTCATATCTAATAATACAATTGACCGCGTCTAATGCTGCCAGATCATAGAGCCAACTACAAATTCTAGACGATTTCTTTATATGCACATAGGCCCAGATATAGAATAGGTATGATTATATTCATATCTAATAATACAATTGACCGCGTCTAATGCTGCCAGATCATAGAGCCAACTACAAATTCTAGACAATTTCTTTATATGCACATAGGCCCAGATATAGAATAGGTATGATTATATTCATATCTAATAATACAATTGACCGCGTCTAATGCTGCCAGATCATAGAGCCAACTACAAATTCTAGACGATTTCTTTATATGCACATAGGCCCAGATATATATTAAATATGATTATATTCAAATCTTATAATACAATTGACACCGACTAATGCTGCGAGATCATAGAGACAATTAAAAATTCCAGACGATTTCTTCATATGCACATAGTCCCAGATATAGAATATATATGATTATATGCAAATCTAATAATTCAATTGACAGCGACTAATGCTGCGAGATCATAGAGCCAAGTGTAAATTCCAGACGGTTTCTTCATATTCTCATAAACCCAGACATGGTAGATATATAATTATATTCTAACAATGCAATGGATAGTGATGAGAGATCATAGAGCAGTTACAAATTCAAGACAAATTTTTGTCCCGATATTGGAAAAGTTTTATATTCAGATTTAATAATATAATAGTTTGTAGCTCTCCGTATAAGAGATTACACTGTGAAGTACAAATATCTGAAACGTCTTTTCATTCACATATGCCTAGTACTTTTTTAATCGTTCCACCCCAAGTAAGGCGTGAACGCCCCTGATGCGCAGTAAGCTACGTGTGAGAGTAAACGTTTAGGCAGGAGAGTGAAGAGAAATACAAAGCTATTGGCGCAAATGTCAGAGAAAGGGCAAGAGAATGATGGGAACACAGGTGTGAAGACAGTTGCGAATGTAGATAGAAAGGAAAAGAACAAAACAAACAGGGTGATGTAGAAAGAACTAGAGTGGAGTGGAGAAGAGATGGGAAGTGATATTGTATTTAAATTCCTAGGAGTTGTAGCAGTCAGGAAAGCAAATATACAGAAGGGAGTTTCACAGCCGGGAAGTGCAAGAAAAGAATCTAATGGATTACAATTTTCGGCTGCATTTGGTTGATTTAACTGTAAAAGAGTGGGACCTTGTTACCAGTCTGATTGCACGAATAAGTTAATATTGAGAGAGCACCAGTAACCTAAGTTTGTCGGAGCAGAAACCATGAAAATATTTGTAGAAGAGACAGAGGGAATCAAATCCTGCCTGTGAGAAATTGGCTAGAGTCGTGCTGCCAGATCGGGAACGATCACATTACAGATTCTTCTATGGAGCCTGTTGAGAACACTGAGATGAACAGCAGGAGCGCCTGACCATATATGACAGCAGTACTCTATGTACGGGCAAATAGTTGATTTGTATATGTGCAAGATGAATTCAAGAAAGAAAAAACCTGGCCAAACACAGTGACACAAACTTCCTAGCAGTGGATTTAGCTATTGACTCAATGTAATGATTCCACTTGAGATCGGAAGATAGGGTAAGGCCGAAGAGGCGCAGTATATTAATTTCAGGGAAATTCACTTGGTCCATGCTTATAGTGGGGCAGGAGAGGTTGCCTGTGATGCTTGACAGATAAATCAAAGTCTCAATCATGAGGAGTATTTTGGCAGTTAGAGAGTCCAGAGCCATGTATAATCATCGGCTGACGTAAACGGTGCGATGGTTAAGTTATTGCCAATTTATATTTTTGATCTCGCGTTGGCGCTTTGTCTATTTTTTATTTTTTCCACCCTACAGTGTGGTCAGTTGCCCACCACATGTGCGATAAAGAACACCAGAAAAGAATTCGCTCCTCGAGAATCTTGGAAAATGCATACATTTCTACTTAGCATTCCCACCGGAAACTCCGATACAAACATTTCAGGTTATTTGAATATCAATTTGAGGACAGTGCAGAGGATTCGGAAAAAGATGGAGGAGTCTAATTGTGATTATTCTAAATGTTTTGAAATGAAAAGAATTCTCGAATTTGTTTTAGGAGAGCCTCAAAATCTATAAGGAGGACTATATCAAGTATATTCACGAGTTAGTACGGCCATTGAAAAAAGTAGGTGGCTGCTGGATGAAACTGCCTGACAATAGGACTCTTCACGCCGCTACAAACGCAAGAGCTTTCTTTTTGTCAGTCAGAAGTTTTAGTGACCACATCACCACTTACATCTCGAGCTAACTCCCCAGACTGCAAACCGTTTGATTATTATGTGTGAGGCACAGTTGATTGAGAGACAAACAAGATCCCTTTTAACACCAAAGGTGACATGAAGGCCAGGATTATGGCAACATACATCAGCTCAATCAATGAGATCATCTAGAAGAGATGCTAGAGATTTCGAAGTCGTCCGGAGGCCGTGCATGAAGGTAATGGCAATTTTATTGAGTAAATTACTCTTCAGTATTACAATAAAATTTCATGTAGTTTGAGTAAATATATTTTTTAAAATGTTATATCAGTGTTATTTTAATTGTAGCATAATTTACACGACAATTTATTCATCGCAGTTATATGAACTCAATGAAAATATATAACAGCACATCTATCGCATTGAAATTCAATAGTGTCATGTAAAAATGCTTCATAATGGACAAGGAATTTATCATTTTCAGATTACTATATATATATATATATATATATATAACTGTTTGACGGTACAAAACCTGTCAATTGTTTTAAAAAAACCGCAAACGGAAACATCTCTCAAGGCATCCCTTTCGTCAACAACACAGGAGAGAGCCGTTGGTAGTGATAACAAAAAGAAAACATATTCACGTGAGTAAAAAGGTGGGAACAGAGGAGTATAAACAATTAGCGAGGGGGATAAAATCCACGGTAAATAACTAAATATATACAACTGAATAGAATATGCACAAAATATGTACAAAAATAAATGAGAAGGAGGAGGGGTGAGGGCTAAAAATATCCCCAAACAAGTCCAACGACTTAACAAACTATTTCTGTTGACATAGAAAGGGTTTACACCAAAGAATCGAGACCGACTCCAGAATCCTTGAATGGTTAATGGAGTCGGCCTTGCGTTGCACCCTGAACCAATCACCTTTATAGGTCTTGGCACTAGCTGGATTATTTCCCTCCATAAAGCTTTAATATTTACTATGTAGAATGAAAACGAGGGCTGCTTGCCTTTCTTGGACGTTTTAATTGAACGCAGTGGTAATGGTTTATTACGTCTACTTATCGTAAGCCGACCTTTGCCGGTTCTTTATATGAATTGGCACTCTTTTGTGCCTAGAACCAGGAAGACAGGTCTTATTCAGACTTTCGTGTATAGAGCTCTCAAAATTTGTTCCCCGGGTAGACTTGAACACGAACTGAATAATATCAACGAGATATTTGTTCGCAATGGGTACCCGGAGAACTTGGTTAATTATATCATTTTCAAGAAAGTGAAAAATTTAATTCATCTACCACCTTCGGTCCTTCTAAGTGTTCCGATCTATTTAAAAATTCCTTGGATGAGAGTGGTCAATCATAGGTTGGGTAGACGAATTACTAAGTCTGTGTTTTTCGTCTGTTGGGTTGCATTTGATTTTTGGCGTTAGGTCAGCATTTCCTTTGGCGTTGAAAGATAGTTTCCCTGAATCAGAATGAGTAATATAGTTTATGAATTTAATTGCCAGTGCGTTGCTGTCTTTGTGGGGGCAAACCACCTTACATTTGCAGACCCGTATCAACCAACATTTCCTTTCACAGATTATACTGAGTAAAATAAGTCGCCTTCGACCGCCTTCCGTGGAATAGTCCATCGGCCAGCACCTGTTGGATAATCTAGCTTGTGCCAAGACCTATAAATGTGATTGCTTCAGGGTGCTACACAAGGCTGACTCCATTAACCATTTAAGGATTCTAGAGTCGGTCTCGATTCTATGGTGTAAACACTTTCTCTGTTGACAGAAATTTTGTTAAGTCATTGAATTTGTTTGGGTATATTTTTAACCTTCACCCTTTCCCCCATTCATTTATTTTTGTTCATATTTTGTACATATTTTATTCATTTGTATATATTTAGCTATTTCCTGTGGATTTTATATACTTCGCTAATTGTTTATACGCATGAGTACCCCGCTTTTTGCTCAATTATGGATGAAAAGTTGTAACATCTTTTCATTTTTGAAAATTGCGCATTCATAAAAATCCTCATGACGTGAGCATTCTTAAAAAAAGTGTAAAATCAGTTATTGCAATTCGCCTGAAGACACCACGTGGTAGAAACCTAGGTCGCGCAATAACTCGTTTACAAATGAATAATATATATATAGTGGTATTTTTGTAGTTTGTGTGACATTGTGCAAACACAAACGAATCCTACAAAGTAAAGTTTGAGGAATTACTTCCGAGAATGGTACAGTGAAAGCAAATTTTAGACACCCATTTCAAAGATATGCACAAAGTCTAGAAAACAATCCCTGAATGCGTTTCAGGAATAGCTTTCAGATACGTAGCCCTGTCTTAATCATTATAGAAAATTTTGCAAATCCTTATTCATTTAGTGCATTCTATTTTTAACTTTAAAAATATCCAAAACCATTAAGAGCTATCTCTAGTGAATAAGATTTGCTACTTATTATTTAAATAGATGTATTTGTTAAGTATTAATGAAACCCTAACGCACCAAAATTGGCATTTCCTCGGAACAGTTTACCAAGAAATACTTCGAGTCAATATCGTTAATGTCACTTTCACGTCTGTCAAATAAAATTGTTTATTGGCAGTTTACCCTAGTATTAACAGTGTGTTGTAAATTAAGTCGTTTTGATCATACAAATACGCTTGACTTTACTTTACGAGAAATTTTGTTACGAAAATGTGTGTCATTCGGCAGGATTCGAACATGCCAAATGACACACCGTTGTGTAGATAAGTCTTGATTTATCTTAAATTAGAATGTGGAATTATTTGTTGAGCGGTCTAACACGCATCAGATCAATTGCTGGTTTCCCTTATGTTGTTAATGGTCGCAGTTTACAATCCTGCCAAGTAACAGTCATTTTTGTAACCAATATTTTGCAAATAATCAGGTCGTAGAAATAAATATATTGCTTGATTATAAGCAGAAAAACTACTCAAGTACAAGTAACGAACAAAGATAATGTTCATATATATATATATATATATATATATATATATATATATACTATATTTATGGATTAAATTGCTTTACATCACGGATAGACAATATGTTTCAAGCTTAAACGTAATATTCAAACCATGTGTGTTGTCTCATGATTCGACTATTTATATACACTGCACAATAGTTCATTATGTGTAGCAATTAAATTGTCTATTAAATTATCTTAATTATTATTAAGTTGGTGGTAAATTATTCTAGATGCTTTCAACTAGAAATAATTGTTGATCTGAATGCAAGTATTTTTAGCTTTTATATAGTGTTGCCTGATAGTTTTTCTTGTAACTGATTATTGAATACTTTATTATTTGTCGCTCATTATTATTATTACGTTTATTTTTTTATGTTCGATGTCTATTAATTAGTTTATTATTTAGTAATGATTTTGCTAAAGAAATTAAGTAAACAAAAATTATTAACAGTGAAGAAGCTGTGTCTATGTCGTTGTTTTCTCTCTTTTTATCCCCTTTTTTCTCAGCCTTGAGTATATCACATTTCTAATACCACTTAAAACTCCTTGAGACCGTTAATATTAAATCGGCACATCCACTTTTATGTAAAAAATACAACAAAGCTTGTTTTTATGCTACTTTGTGTTTTTATGATGATACGTATGTCACCTTTAGTACATGTATTCTTGCTATTGTCACTTCTTATTCACAATTTTTAAGCCGTTGCATATTTTTTGTCCGCCATCGGACTCTGGTGAGGGAAGTAACCAAACCGATAAATTCGTTCTGGCATTTTTTTCTGCTTATTGACATTTTCTCTGGTTATCGTTTTCTTTTCTTTTTTTCTAGTGACTCTGTATATAACACTGACTAAATAGAGAAAATTTATTACCGTGTTTAAGATTGTAGAATCGAGTTGTTCATAGTACATTCCAAAATGCGGTTGACTAAACTCGCACATTAACCGTAAAATGATTATAAATTTTATTCTTTTTATCTGAAGAAGAAATATAGAAAGTAAAGCAATTTGTAGAGAACTGACAATTTTTACATAGACGGATTGAACAAAATCATATAATCGTTTTGCACCCGACACAAATGGAAACATTTTAATTATTCTTGAGATGTAGCTATTTGTTCAGATGAAACTACGAATTAAGATTTGCTACAAAATTTTTTAATAAAGCGGACAATTCACCTGCATTTACTTCATTAATGACTCAGAACTGATATTAATCCACTGATTCGAATGCCTGCCAATCTTTTTTCCGTAATTTAAGAAATTCTTCTTCTATGTGCCTTGTCCTTTCCGGACGTAAGCGATCATGTCTTTCCACGTCTGTCTATCCCTGGTACCTCTTAGCACGCTTTCTGCTGTTATACCACGCAACCCCCATTCCATCATCCACCTGCTAAGGCCCTTCAAATATGTTATCGGCTGATTTCCCCTGTATCTTTTTCTCTCTATGTGGCCTTTTAGTATCAGGTTCTTACTCATTGCATGTCACAGGAACTTTAAATGTTTTTTCCTGATACTCAGTATTAATCTCCTTTTCGTTTCCATCTTTTCCAAAACTTTATCATTGCTCACACGGGGGATCCATGATATCCGCATCATCCTTCTGTAGAACCACATTTCAGTTGCTTCAAGCTTTACCTTCATCTTTGATGATATTTTCCAGTATTCACTGCCATATTGAAGAAATGACATCAAGTAGCAGTCCAGTACTCTTTTCCTTGTTTCCAGCGAAATATTTTACTCATCTTCTGGAACTCGTCCTTTGGCATGCCATGCTTCGGATCTCTGTGTCGCACTTTCCGTCTTCTGTTAGAACATTTCCCAAATATTTAAATTTCTGTACCTGCTTGATTTTATTATTCCTCACCTGTATTTGTAATTTTGGGCTACTCTTTTTGCTGGTGAATATGCATTTGGTTTTCTTGCAGTTTATTTGTATTCCTTTCTTGTCACTCTCATCAGCTACCTTCTTTAGGAAGTTTTGTAGTGTATTTCCGTGTCTGCTATCAACATTGTATCTTTTGCGTACCTTATGTTGTTCAAATTGTGGCCTCATGACGAATCCTGGCATAACATCTATGCTTCTTAGAATAGCCTCGCTGTCCAAGTTGAATAGATGCGTTAAAAAGACACACCCTTGACTTAAACCTGAAAAACTTTGCCTAAATTTTGTCAAAGAAGAACTCATCGACATAGAATGACTACAGCTTTTGGAATAGAATGTTTCAAACCCAAATTTATGCCAAACAACTTCTTCAGTTTTATCACTCATGTTTAGACAATAGTATTACATGAACTTTTATATCGTTGACCAATTTATAACTAATCTGGTATATGTAAAAATACATGTTTATTAAAACATATCCCAAGGTGCTAGGCAACAAATATCTGGTTGATTACTTGGTTTAATGACATCCGTCGTTCATTACAGAAAATAAATTACAATGAATTACCATAAATAGTATGTACACTACCAGCCACAATTATTAGACCACACCAATTTTTAAAAAATGATGTATTTCATAATATTGAATGGTTCTTTTGTTATTATTACTTTGCAAATTTTTACAAGGCAGCCAGAAAGCCTTTTGCTTTGGCCAGCCAATAAGAAGTGATTAGCATGGGAATAAAAAGCACAAAAAATGGACACCAGAACAGTTCATTTGATTTACATATTATTGTGATGTATTAACAAAAAAAGCAACATTCTGTTTTCATTTATAATTATTCACGTGGTAATAAATATTAAAAATAGTATGAAATACTTATTTTTTCTAAAACACTGGGGTGGCCTAATTATCATGGCCGGTAGTGTATATGCTATGAAATACATTTGATCATTATAGGTTAAGATAGGAGCAAATACCACTAACATACAGAATACACGTTGTAAAATACAGAATCTTCGATGATAATAACAGAGACGTTATTGGGAACTCAACAAGTTTGAAGATAAATGGGTTTACTAAAATGTCAATATATTCATTCGAAATTTTAATGCTCAGCAAACTTAATATAAATTTGGTAGTCGTCTCAATTTCCAAGACAACAAACCTAAATATTCTTCTGAAATTAACAGAGAATCGTTAATGAAGAACAAGTTTAAGGTCACCGAATTTCTTTCCCAAACACCCGACTTAAAATCAAATTGTACTTTTGCTGTATGGAATGAAATATGCTATTCATACATGGACGGTATTTGATTTGAGCAAGTTGAAACGTCTCTGCCAGGAAAGATAACGGAAATATTTTGTCAAGAAATGCGAAAAGCTTAAACGCTATATAAATACAAATGCTCGCAGATGGAACTTAATTAATTAACAAGTGTTAAAGAAACAAATTATTTCTATTTCAATTGAAATGTATGCAAGTGTACGCGTTGACACTTAGGTGGATCGGCTTGGTTTCTTTTTCGGCACATCTACTCTTTTCGCTATTTATTGCAGAATATACATGTAGTTAGACATTATGTTTGTTTACACAAGTGTCAAAAAGTTAGATATATATTAAATTAAGAAGTGGTACCTGTTTGATAGATAAATGATTCGTGATGTGAGGATCGATATCCACGATATTTCAGAACACTTTATTCTTTGCATATGCGGCATATCAAGGGACATTTACTGAGAAAAAAACGCAATGTACAATGATCTCGAAGATCCCTTGATTCGGATTTTGGCACAGATTTAACTGAGCGTAATTGTCATTTCATTTGACGCAGTAAACAAATAATCAAATTTTAAGCTGGATACTTTTCGTTCCTGGTAAAGTTTGATATCTGTTTTTATAACATTATTGAGACTGCATTTATCGTATGACTTTTTATTTTAGGAAAGCCTTAATAGCATCGTATTAGAAATACATATATATATATATATATATATATATATATATATATATATATATATTTTCAGTAGTTTTAGGGAAAAAGGTATTTGGCCAGCAGGTTTTTATCGTAAAGTGCTTAATATATATATATATATATATATATATATATATATATATATATATATATATTACATCCGCTTCTTCTTTCATATTCATGGGAAGACATTTTCGTACCAATGGGCGATATTTTTCTTTGAAATTTTAAGAATGATTCTTCCTCGGTCAAGTTTCGACTAGCCCCACAACTTTTCTCACTGTGACACTTTCTCAATATTTCTTTCTCTTTGTTATATATATATATATATATATATATATATATATATATTTCTAAACATATACTGTTAAATATGAGAGACAATGAATGTTTATTTTGTTTAATCATGAGCCGTTCTAAACATTGTATTTTGGCTTTAATTTCAGGTGAAAATAAAGACAAAAATTCTCCAACATTTGGATAATGTTTTAAGTTTTTCTGGTACTAATAATAAACCTACTACATATTGGAGTAGATAGACTGAACCATCGCCCGGTTCACACTCCACCCACGTCTATTTAACAGGTGAAGAGGCTCATCCCTTGTTTCCTGTTTAGGATATTGTTTCCGGTTTTCTCTTTTCCAATCTTTTTACTCTTACACAGTCCACTGCGCATTAGTGGCGTTATCGCCTTGCTTGGGGTGATATGATTAATATATATATATATATATATATATATATATATATATATATATATTGGTTTTATTACAACCACGCTCTCCCGTAAACTTACCTGTCACCTTTCTGCTCAGAGTACAATTAAACACAATTTCTTAGAAAAACATAGTCTTGTAGATAATATCAGACAGATTTTAGTCAAAAATACAATAATCCCCAATCATACACACAGTAAATAGAACCTTCAGATATTGGAGGCCATCTACATTAAATCCATACAACCCACACTTAATAAAGTCACGTGTGAATCTGATTATAACACATAACATTGCATTTAAATATATGGTTCTGTTATCATTTCAAGCTCTCAAGCAGTGTGACGTCATAGAACCGCATTACAAATTTACAACTGCGTTTGCTATTTTTGGTAACTGTTATTGTTGCTTAGCAAAGATTTATGTCAACACAAGATAAAATCGTCGCTAATGGTGGATGTTTTTATGTTAATGTCTTTGTAACCTATCTGAAGATGGCTTATGTGAGCCGAAAGCTTAGAACCAACTTAATAACGGCTGGAATTTTGAAACAATTAAATTAGGAAAGAGTTATTTAAGGAACGTAAAACACTTTCATCCATACTTATATGATCCTATTATGTATTTATAGATGTGATTATATCTTGATATTAATTCCAATTTTTATGCAGTAATTTCTTTTGTTCTGATAAAATCATAATGGCTAACATCGCCTGAAGATATCGAAAAGTTGGAAGCTAATTCGCTGAAATAACTTATTTCCAATTAATATATATATATATATATATATATATGCGTGTGTGTGTGTGTGTGCGCGCGCGCGCGCGTGCGTGTGTGTGTTATAAACTCCCTTTTCGCTAATCCGTCTCCTCCTTCCAGTTATGGGTTAAATAGCAGGACAGATTGAGTTCTATAGCCTTGGTCGGCAACCAGTCTACCGCAGAAAACAATGGCAACCTACTGCGGGATAATCTTCTGCCCAGTCAGTCATGTTTCTTTCGAGACATGATCGTCCAAGCGTGTTTCACCTATGGCCCTTAACTGACTCATGCTACAACAAACTCCGTGACGGACTGTCGTCAACTCAACCGGCTACCCAACTCAAGTGGCTTGGGAGGGAGGCGGGTTTAGCATTCAATTAGAACGCAACAAAAAGAACGACGAATAACGGCGAAGAAATTTTATTGAGTCAGCAGTCAGCTAACTAGAGGTAGTGTCACGATAAATCACCGTGGAATAGGCAACGGGAAACCATTACGTTATCATTCTCAAGAACATAATTTTAAAAAATCGATATATAAAACCCAACGGCGTGAAGAGATTAAATTCCAAAAGTATTAAGTCCCCGCCCTGTAAAGACTGACATTGTCAACACGTGTCACCCGACCGTCATCCAGCGAATGTTAGTGCCAACGGCGTAAAGGGTACACAGTTTTTTGAAGCGGATCCCTCTCCTGGAAACGAACTAAATGAGAGACAGCGGCACCAGACCGTTATTCTGCAACTATTAGCAGCAAGCAAAAATTAGTCTAAGAATAAGGAATGTCAGAACGCTGACAAACTGTTAACAGCTAGAGAATGTCAAACAAGACATGAACAGATTGAATATAAAAATCTAGGAATGTGCAAAATGAAGAGACTAAAGAACGAAAACTTCGTTAGTGACAACCACACTATCATATACGCCGGTGAAAAATTAATGTAAAAAGAGCTGGCTTAATACTGGACGAAGAAATGAAAAATGCGTTGTGAGATACTGTCAGCTATCCGAAACAGTCCTCTTGATCAAACTAAATGTGAAGTCCTTCAACATAGCTGTTATAATAGTCTATGCACCAAAACACAAAGCACTATAGCGGAAAAGGAAACTTTCTACTCAATACTGGACAAAGCCCAGTGTAAAACCCAAGAAATTAGAATTATCATGAGATATTTGAATGCTAAGGTAGGTAAGGATGCGAAAGTGAAAATAGTTGATAATATTGCACTAGGAAAATCCAATGACAGTGGTGACAAATTGGTCTAACGGTACACAGCAAACAACCAGGTAATAACAAACACCTGGTTTCAAGAAAATTCAAATCGATTATTGACATGGAGAAGCCAAGGAAATGATACGAAAAACGAAATCGTTTATATTACAGTAAATACGAGAGTTCAGGAATGCAGTTTTAAATTGTAAAGCTTATCCAAGTGCCGACTGTAGAAACGACAGCCTCCCAGTCATTTTTAAACTAAGGATGAAACTTCGAAGACTGGAGAAACATAGTGCAGCACACAGATTGGAATATCACAGACTTTTGAACGACCTCAGTATAAAAGAAATATACACAGAGAGTGAAAATCAAACACCAGGTACAAATTGAAAGTGGAAACTCGAAATGGGATACGCTAAAAAATCCTTAGTGACATCTGCAAACAACATTGTCCCAAATAAAAACAGACGTAGAAGAAAAAACAAGGGGATAACTTATGAAATCTTCGACATGATTCGAATGAGATAGAAAACAATGCCAAGACATGGAAATGAATATAGAAATCTGAACAAAGAACAAATGAGCAAAGGCAGACAGGATAAAGAAAAATAAACTACATATGTGCAGAAATAGATAGACTAATAAAGTAGAAATAGATAAAAATCAGGGAACTAACAAATAAAAAGACATACTCCCCAATAGGAAATATAAAATCCAAGATGGAACGCTCATATTAGAGAGAAGAAATAATCCAGCGACAAAAAGAATATATACGATATCTCTTCCATTACAAGAGAGACAGCCACCGAAAATGCACAGAGATATCGATGGACTGAAAATATTAAAACCCAGAGTAGAATGGCCAAACTGAATTTAAAAAACTGAACCAGATGCTGACTTATGATTTGGTCGCAGAAAAGATTATTGAAATAACAAATTAAATTTATAACTGGTGAGATAACGGAATACCTGAGAAGAACGATTTTTGCATCTCTGCTTAAGAAGCAAAGGAATGTGAACTCCGCCGGACAATCAGTTTAATGAGTCACATAACAAATCTCATCTTCCGAATCCTGTTGAATAGAGCGTGCTGCAGAATTAGGCCAGACATAGGACAAAAACAGTGCGGTTTTGTCAAGGACACTAGACTATGCAAAGGCATTCGACAAATCACTCAAGAAAAATTTGACAGAAATGCTCAGCAACCGAGACATATTTAGGAAAAACGTGAGAGTAATCAAGAGTTTTTATAAGCAGTAAACCTCTTGCATAAGAATGGAAAAAGAGTTTAGCAAATGTACCAAGTTAGGAAGGGGTGTAAGACAAGGATGTCTCACCAGATCTATTAAATAAAAACAGCGAGACAATACTGAGAGCCGAAGATGCCATGCTAGAAGTTGTCATTGGCGGCCATAATTTGAACAATATAAGATACGCAGATGATACAGTGGTGATAGCAAACACGGAAAAGAAGACCCCGCTACAGTTTGTAACTAAAGAAAGCGGAAAGAAAAGACTATGTATAAAATAAGACAAAACTGAATGCACGGTCATTAGTAAGAGAAAGATCCCAAACTGACGACATGCTGGCGATAAAAACATCCGTCGGATACAGAAATTGTACTACACTGAGATCCGCAGGTGCATTAGCATCGCTAATGATGCATTTCAAAAGCTGAGTAGAATATCGAGAGACAGAAAATTTTCGCTGGAAAGAAAGAAAAGAGTACTTGATTGTTATGTGATGACTATTCTTCAATATGGCAGTGAATGCTGGACACTCTCTTTAAAGATGAAGGAGAGATTTGAAGCAATCGAAACGTGCTTTATAGAATGATGCTGACGACATCACAGACTGAATATTTGAGCAACGTTAAGGTTTTGGAGAAGCAAAAAGTAAACCGATGCTTAGCATCAGGGAAAGACAGCTGAAGTTTCTAGGAATTGTAATGAGGAAGGAAGCATTGGAGAATCTGACACTCGCAGGTCAAATAAAAAGAAAATGGAGACAAGGGAAAGCAACTCGTAAATACTTGATGGACATGAACAAATAGATGGCAAACGGAATGTGGGGGTGATAACAGGGAGAAAGCGTGTTACTAGCTACTTGGAATAAAAAGATGTGGAAGGTCATTTTCCACTACGACCTAAACAGCAAACATTACTTCAATTTTTTTAATGAGTTAAACAAAGCAAATATGAAGCCGACATTCTGCTTCGGGTACACATTTTCGATGTAGCTATTGTTATTCTTCTATATCAAGTAAGGTAATAACACTACAACACGGACAGGGATCACAGAGTGTGAAAGGATTAGAAAACAAAAAGAATTTAGAAGACAAACGATAACGATATATATATATATATATATATATATATATATATATAGTAGTCTTTGCAAATCTACGTCAAGACCGTCTTGTCATCTAGATATAATATAGTCGCTAATATTTAACATTGTCAAGTTAACCTCATTTTTTACTTGAATTTTTATCTGGATAATTTTAACGCATTCATTGCGGTATGAATTTGGTCTGAGGAGCGGTCTATAATAGCCGCGAAATATAATATTACCAATAAGTCTTAAAAACATCTGACTTATGTTCTTAAGTATATATATATATATATATATATATATATATATATATATATATAATCATCCGCAAACAGATCTGTCTCGCTCTTTCACAGATCACCTGTACGGTTAGACATCCAACTCCTTTTAACCCAAGATTGAAATCCAATCGAATTTGCGTCAGTTGGCAGATATATATATATATATATATATATATATATATATATATATATATATTCTACAAGCAAGGTGGAACCAGCATGAGTGTGCAGGGGTGTTAACGTGAGAAAACAGTATAGAGTGAGTATTAAGAATGAAAAAAAGATGAACGGGTTTCGAAAAGACAGATGGCACTCGTCGTTGCATGTAAATTTGTGGAGATTGTAGCTATCAGATAAACAATAAAACGGAAGTTTGTAAGCCAGAGAAAGTATTTTGTTCAAGTAGAAGTAACAGTTATATTTAATAAATTCAACGGTAAATTGGTGGGTCCTGGATGTCAATCTAGTAGTGCGCCTAAATCCATGTGGTCTTGATACCAGGAAGTAAAGCTCGTCAGAGATTTTGCCATGAAAATGTTTGTAGAAAAGACATGGAATCCACGTCAAGTCGGTGGGAATGCGACTGAAGTCGAGATGCAAAGACATTGTAGATCTTTCTTTGGATTTTGTCAAGATCCTCCAGATGAATAGACAGATCACACCACCAGATATGGTAACAGAATTCAATACACGGACGAGTGATAGATTTATAAATTTTCAAGATAGAAATTGACGAAAAAAAACTTTCTGGCTTGACACACTGACCCAACCTTCCGAGCAGTAGACGCAGAATAGTTTCGAAATAGTCGTTCCACTTCAGATCCGTTAAAAAGGTTAGCCAAGAATGCACAGTGTATCAACCATGGAAAGCTTGATTATGGTTGTTTAAAAAAGAATAGGCTTTTTTTGGAGGCATTAAAGTTAGTCATTTCTTGTGCGAGTTAACCAACGATTAAAGTTTCGTTTCTTTTCAAGAGCCGCAATCAGGTTTACATTGTCAGCCTTGGCAGATTTTCTATTGAGAGAGGAGTAAATTGGGGTGCCATCTGCATAGATGCCAACTTAGAACCTAATGACATCGAGGCGATCACTGTTAGTATTTAAAATTTAGCTAACATTAAATACTTATTTAGTTACTGAATGTAACTCTGTATTTTCTATAAATGTTTTCACAGTAATTCTTCTAATAAGCCTTACTCTTCCGCACCTTGCCTTTACGAATTTAAGTACAGTTCTAGTTTCCAGAAAGATCTAATCATTTTACATTTTGAATGGATAATTGTAATTGTAGGTTCTATGCTAACAGTTACTTTCCGAAGATTTATGGCCCGAGAACAATCTTCCGTCTTCTTGCTTTTAATTCATCTTTGATCTTCAAAGAAGTAAATATAACCCTATTTTCACATGGCTGGTATTAATATTAAGTAATTTTCAAGATGAGAAGTGGTTTCTCTAAAATCGAAGAATACAGTTATTTTTGTCAGAAAATGTAGCGAAAGTGATAAAAAGTGAAAAATACAGATGTGCAAAGTTATTTTTGCTAGGATAAGTAAGCGAATTTATCAAAAATAGTAAGTCAAAATATTTATCAATATCTCTCAATTATCTCTCGCGTGATGGGCCAACGTCGTCAACTGACAACAAGCAATCCTGTTTTGGCTAATCCGCGATCAACAACAAAACGTTGGCGAAATCGACCAAAGGTCAGCAAGGTTGGCTGGACTCAGCCAGGAGTCGCTTTATATAAATGCAATGCCAGACGTTAAATTATCAGCTACGCCTCATTATTTTAGAATCAAAATTAGTAAATGCAACTCTACGTTTTATGCTAACACTTTTTTCTCTTGTACTTGGCGCTTGTATTCAAAATCCTTTCAAATTAACTTTGCTTTTAGATTTAAATTCCGTAACAACCATGATCTTCTATATTAAAACCTGTTCTTTTATTTTTCCCTCGGCTTAAGTCTTTTCTTAGATTATTTCACACTTAGTATCAATAAAATCCTAATGGTTTTAATCCCTTACTTTGGTGGAATAATTAAAAAGTGTTTAATTTGAAATATATATAATTAATAAAAGGGTTAGAAATAAACTTAAGAATAGGATTTTTAAAAACTACTTCCTTAAGAGCCACAAGAATGTCCTTCTTCTTAATAATGTCTTATAATTATTTGAAAATACATAATTCAGGAGAATTACTCAATAATTAACTAATATTCAACAACATTGAACATTGAAATCATTATTCATTATGGGTCTTTTGCAAAATCATCTTAAACACACATATTTACGGTTTAGATATGCTTTGAACATATTTTTGTAAGAATGTTTAAAATATGGAATCGGAAAATTAATACAAATCCAACATTTTGATATACATTCACAAGACAAGCTAGGAGTTTCTACTTCGTTCAACAGAGTATACCTACAGGCATTTAAACATTTCTGCTGTTAGAGATTGGAAGAAAAATATATTTTCAATTTACTCGTAAAGTAATTATTTTTAAAGAATCTTATTTGGTTAGCAAAAACACTTTTTCTAAAATAAATCCCGGTTTTTAAAAACGCCAGAAAAAGATTTCTTTTTTTACAAACAACTTTTTCGTAAGCAGGGCCTATAGATACAAACGAATAATGAGGATTGATCTCAATATTAGCACTTCCAAATTCGTTTTGTTTACCTTTACTCGTATGAGCAAGTGGTGTAATGGCTAAAATGCTCGAGATGGATAATCTGCTAGCCTTGTTAAAATTTCGGTTAAAAGCATTATATTAATTTCAGCTAGAATACCATTGGGAACTATGATAATTCTTTTGGGCACCTCGAGTTGGTGTATTGCTTATTGCAACTGAGTAGTGAGTTCGATCCTCACTGAGTACCCCCGTACTTTCGATCTTGTGCCACATTTAAGAACAACGTTTGTAGGCCATTTCAAATTTTTTGTCTTTAATTTCCTGGCAAAACTGGAAAAATAAAGAAGAGAAATAAGGAAATAACATAATACTCTTAAACAGATTGACATAACTAATTTAATCAGATAAACAAGAAAATGACAGGCAAAAGTCGGTTTAATGAAATCGGTTTGGTGCAAAAAAGTAAAAAAGGTGCACGAATTAAAACAGTTTTTCTACAAAGAGATAGAAACAAGTTTAATAATTTAAAAACGAGAAAATGGACAGACAAAAAACTTTGACATATAAACTAGAATAAATTTACCTTAAAAAAAATATTAAATAAAACAACGTAAAAAGTTTTCCCTTTCTTTTTAAATTAAACAGCAAAATAAAATTATGAAATATATACTACGAAGGAAAAACTCTAAAAGAGACACGCATAATATAGTAACGCCTTCAGTCAGTTAAGTGCCATACGTGATACACACATGGCCGACCATGTATCTTTCGAGACATGACTAAGCGGGCAAAAGATTGCCCTGCAGTGTGTTACCATTTCTTTCTGCGCTAGATTGGTTGCTGGCCAAAGTTAAAGAACTCAATCTGTTCTGTTATTTAACTCATAACTGGAGGGAAGATGTGGACTAATACCTTTCCCAAGGGTATTAGCGCGTAAGTGAATGCAACGAATTCAACTGGAATTAAGAATCGGCTGACCGATTTCTCGTCCCGAGCTGATATCTACTGCACCTCAACGACCAAGTAAAATTATCCAACGCAACATGAAAAATTAACAAAAACAAAATAACTGAAAAAAAAAAAGAAAAAAATTAAAAACAATGCAGTAGAAAACATAAAACATGGATTACGACTAAATTTAGATTTCGGACAAAAAAACAAACAACGAAGTAATAAATAGAAAATGAAAATAAAAAAATAAGCAAAAAGATAAGATATACTATGAAAAATATGGTTTACATGCAGGGGTTGAACATAAAACAAAAACTGAAAATTGAATACTCTTCACACAAAACATAATTTTAAATCAATAGTCCAGTGTAACTAGATGTTACACTTGCAACAACAAAAAAAAAAATAAAGAAAAAACGACTTAGAGTCGGATGAAGCTGAAAAAAGTAAAAAAAAGGAAACTTGGAAAATTTTCACAAAAAACAGTAAGAAATATGTTAGAAAAAATACAGATAAACTTAACGTAAAATTAACAAGTCTTCAAACACAACAAATACAAAAGTACGCTTCACTCAATAAAGCGATAATATTGAAGTTCGGTAGGTGGCGATACTTGAGCTGGTCCGTAACAAAGAACAATGCTTGTATAAATGTACCATAGACGAAAGTTCATTAGAACAATTTCTCTGAAAGTATTTATAGAAAATACACAAGGAAAAGAAATTGATGATAGGAAGAAATGTAAGCCGAGGTGTCAAGCGAGGACTAATAACATTGCAAATAGTTGTTTGGATTTCATCAAGAATCTCTAAATAGACCAAGTATGTAAGATAAAGACGAGTGTTAGCCTTATAAACATGTATATTATATTTTTTGGGAGAATGGTTATCCAAAACGACACAAATATTCTAATGTTCTTACTCATTCTGACGGAAGCGAAAAAAGAATTATCGCCGATGATTAAAAGAGAGCGGTTTCGTTTTTAAGGCGTTAAAATTAGCATATCATCACTTGTCCTATGTAACAACAGATTGTAGGACATTTTTTGAGATCATGTGCAAATTTTGCCTTATCGAACTGACCAGATATATTATTTAAAAAAAGTAAATACTTGTGTCATTAGAATAGATACTGAGTTGAAGTGATGCTTTCATGGTGCTCATTTATGAAAGTAATAAAAACGATAGATTCAGAGGATACACTTGCATTTATGCAAAATGATCTAGAAGAGTGGCCATTCGAGATAATATTTATTTCGAGATTTTTGAGAAATAATGGATTAAACATATATATATATATATATATATATATATATATATATATATATATTTAGATGGAATGAAAAATCAAAATTCTGACATCATATTTCTAATATAAAGTCATAAAAATCTTGTATCATTACAACTCTAAAATATTATCAAAATTGATTAATATCTTGAGCTGCCAAATCTAGTTTGAAAAATTGACATTTTATATTAAATATGCAATTTTCAAAATGTTCTTTTTTAATTTGATAGTGTCTGTGATCTAACAATGATATAAATGCTTACTGATTATAGTTGATAATAATCAAAATCTTTATTTATTTATTTAAGTCAATAAACAAATCTTTTTTTGTTTTAAATTTTGTCATTTTTGTCTAGTGGAATAGATTGCTCGAATAAATTTATCACGATTATTTTGTCCACACACAAACTTCTGTTACTGCCTTTACACAATGTTCAGCAGCCTGGATGTGACAAAGTATTTCACAAAATGGGAGAGTTCTACATTTTTCCTGCAGTTCCTTAATTGTGAAATTTATGATTACTTGAAGAAGATTTATGATCTTATACGGAACTCCCAGTATAAGATGATAAATCTTCCAAAGAAATCAGAGAAAATTAATCAGAAGCATCAAAACTGATTGTCGGTAATCTGAATTGTAGGACTCCATTGTCTTGTTGTTGTTTGGCTTTGAAAATCTGCCTAATGGCTAATTCTCGCACAAATTCTTGTTCCTCATAGAGCATAAAAGCGAGAATATTCTCGAGATGCCGAAAATATGCATTTCTTTGAAGTTTTCTTTTTAATAGCACAGTGCAGTAAAATTACCCGCAAATACACTTTGTTTGGCACGAAATTCGACATGTTTAACATTAAGAAAAACAAAGCTGTTTACAGATCGACAAAATGACATACACTGAATTTCAAGCTTGTTTATAATACTTATAAAAGTTACCACGCACGCATTTCTGTGAAGGCCATCTCTTGAAAAATAGAGAGAAGTTTTTTAATGTCCTAATATATAAATCACATTTTCAAAAACATCTCGCCATGAGAACCGTTCTATATATCAAACATTTCCTTCCTACTTTCAAATTCATGATTTAACATTTTAGATAGAGTTTTATGTTTTTTTAAATCGTAAAATTCTCTCACAAATACTAACTGCGTTTAACTCATGAATGCTTGAATGAAACTTCAAGATTAGTAATATATCAACAATATCAATTAAATTTATGTGCCTAGCCTATTCTGTATATGATAGTGTATGTATATATATATATATATATATATATATATATATATATATATATATATATATATATATACTGAATATGCCTATAGAAATGGATAAAAGCGTTTGGGGCGATAAGATTGATGTAAATGTTTTCTATAATCTTATTTATTTTCTATAATTATTTTCTATAATCTTATTTATTTTCTATAATTGTTTTCTATAATCTTATTTCTACAAATTGTTAAAAGGTAAATATGCCGAAAAAACTAAATAAAATATCAGTATTACTTGGTCGTATTTAACTAAAGATGTTTAAAATAAAAGTTGCTGTCCAAATATATATTAATAATATATAAGTATTTACATGTGAGTGTGTGTGTGTATTTGATCTTTAAAAAAGAGGTCATTTCAATGTTTAATAAATAAATTTTTAACTGATTAGTCAGTAATTGAATTAATTGCCATACGGGATACACGTTTAGACGATCATATCTCGAAGTGTCATGACGGACTGGGCATAATATTTCCCGCAGTAGGTTGCCTTTCTTTCCTGAAGTAGACTGGTTGCCAAACAAGGTTATAAAACACAACTTGTTCTGTAACTTGGTCCATAGCTAGAGATATAAGTGATGAATTAATACCTTTCCAAAATATATTTTCGGGTATTCAGGCAAAGAATTCAAGTTGCATTAAACCAAAAATTTAAGTTGAATTCGAACACTGCTCTCCGATTTCTCGTTCTGAGCCGATATGCACTGCACCACAACGCACATCCCGAATGATCTCGATCCCTTTGTGTCAAAGATTTATTTAAATTGTAATTTCTAAACCACAGAAATTATTATTCCAACGTTTATATATATTTAATATGTAAGAATGTAAGTATCAGTGTATAACTCAGTATATTAGCACACATTCACACATATTGAAAATGAATTATAAAAATATTCCCTAGAATAGAAAGCAACACTGTTACAGAAGTTTGAGAGAATTTATTAAATTTTTCCCCGGTTATGAAAAGTATACTTGCCTTGCAGTTAAATATATTTTTTCTAATTGAGTGAAGGAAAAAAATTACTTTTTTATCTATAAATTTCGTTGGGCGATTTTTGAGTGCTACACAAATTATTCTGTCTAGAGTTGGATGGGCTACCGCTATTATATATTTTTTTTAAATTATAAGGGATTTTTTTTTGCAATTAACATTGTGGGGGCATTTTTACATGTATTGTAAAAGTTTTGTATTTTTAACAAACAAGAAACTTATTTTACTGACTTTTAGATATATCCTTTGTATTCGTTCATCTTTCCTCGGTGATGGGAATGTGAGCCTAAATTGATTTTTCTCCAAAATAACATCTATTGGAAGATAAAAGCAGGAGTGATTTACTGGGAGAGAAAACAAAAAGGTTTTCCATGAACAGTAAAACCTGAAAAACTGATTACTATTTAGAAGCACATAAAATACCTCAGGCTGTCTCTTTAAAATAATTGCAAGAAACTCTAAGAGGCGATACGAACAGAATGAAAAATCAGGTTGACAAGCAATGTCTTCTGCGCAGACAGATACACCTGACGACACAAACACGACCATTGAAGCCCTATCTAAACACCAGAAACAAGCCGTTGGCAGAAAATGACCTCCAGTGTTATACAAACAATAGAAATCCAGAAATGCAGACACATGCAGATAGAGAACGACAAACGTATAGGCAGGTGCACGCTTAGAATGAAATATCTAATAAACCACAAATAAACGTACGCAAAAAAAAAGAATTGTTCACATCATACAGGTATAGTGATACGAAATTACATTCTTCGATAATATGAATGTATGTAATCATCTTCCTGAATATATTCTTTATATATATATATGTATGTATGTATGTATGTATGTAAATATATATATATATATATGAAAAATATTAAACATGGCATTTTCTTTATCTATCTATCTATCTATCTATCTATCTATCTATCTATCTATCTGTGTGTGCGTGAATATATATATATAAAGAGAGAGTGATTATGTGCATATATATATATATATATATATATAAAAAGAGAGAGATTATGTGCGTATATATATATATATATATATATATATATATATATTGAGAGACAGAAAGTGTGAGAGAGCGAATGGTAGTATATTTGGAAAGTATAAACTTGCTTCATAAATCTTGTTCTACCTAATTACTTATCTATCAACTCTATCTATATCTGTCTATGTATATATATATATATTCACACACACACACATATATAAACAATTTACAAAAGCATGGTGCGATGAATAAATTGTCTTCTACATTACGCAAAACCAAAAACAGATCACTCACATATCATTGTAACAGATATTACACCAAAATACCCGGGAAATACTAAATAGTGAATGTATTCGATATAATCGCTATTGGATTCAACCACTGTCACTTGACTAATTGGAATCCTCTTGCAACTCTTTTGAGCTGACTTTTAATTTGGTGAATGCAGTCATAATCGTTGTCTTCAGTTCATCTTCGGTGTTGCAAGGAGTTTTGTTGGTCTCAGCATCAGTTGCAGTCCACATTTAATAATCAAGTCGTTTGTAGTTTAGAGAGTTAGGGGGTCATACGTGAGGGCTGATGTGATTTCAGAAATTATCTCACAGCTATGACTGTGTTCTCCTAATAGTCTGGCATATTGCAGAGTCCTGTTCTTCGAATAACCACCCTCTTGACTCGGGAAGCCTTAACTCGTGAAGGCACTTCATATAGGCCACCGTGCTGATTCAGAGGCCTGTGGGAAGATGAATGGAGCCATAACGTCACCATCACTAGTGATCATTCCAAACGTATTCATAATCACTATTAAACAATTTCTGAATGATCTCTACTGTTTTTCCTGACGTAGAGAATTGGATAGCGGTGATCTTTTTAATACAGACGATGCCCAACTGACCTTACTACACTGTGCCGAAGACAAAATCAAAAACAAACAAACATGGTGCATGCGTGAAATTCTCATTTTTCATGACGTGTCGCAGAAATTTCAACAGTCTCTTCCTGTTGTATAACTTTCGTTTTTATTCCCATTCTCTCTAAATCTTCGTTGTTCCAGATATGTTTGGTCAATGTTGTCTTTAGTATTCTTTTGTAGAACCTCATCTCTATTGCTTCGAGTATTGTCTTCATCTTTGAGAAGATTTTCCAGCATTCAAAAAATACAGAAGGACATATCTCCCGTAACAGTTCGGTACTCTTTTCTTCATTTCTAACAAAATTTCCTGTATCCTAATACTTTTCTTAACTTTTGGAATGTGTATTTGGCAATTCCTGTACGTAATTCAATCTCAGAGTTGCAATTTTCGTTCCCTGTTACAATACTTCCTAGATAAATATTTTTGTACCTGCTCGATTTTGGTATCGTCTGCTACCGACACTTATATCTTATATTAAGATTGTGGCCTCTAATTAGGATGTCATGAAACAAAATTCAAATACCTCGGAAGAGTTTTGACAGAGGATAGAAAGTGTGACATGGAAATCTAAAGACGCATTGGCATAAACAAAGACGCATTTTAGAAGTTAACCAGATTAATGAAAGATAGGAAACGAAGATAGAAACAAAGAGAAGGCTGCTGAATTGCTATGTGATATCTGTCCTTTTGTATGGAAGTGAATGCTAGACGATCTCATCATAAATGAACGAGAGGCTTGAGGCAGCAGAAATTTTCTGTTTTCAGAAAGATGTTGAGGATACCCTTGACGGAGCACGTGTGCAACTATAAGATATTGGAAAGGATGCAAACGAGAAGAAAACTGATACTAAATATCAGGAAGACACAAATGAGCTTCCTAGGACTCGTAAAGAGAAAGGAGAGAGAGAGTGAAAAGCATCGTGAGGCGTACTTGTTAGGTCTGAGCGAATGGTTGACGGAGCAGGGCTAAAAAAGATACCAAGAGAAAATCTATTGAGGGTGACAAGAGACAGAGCCAAGTGAGAAGTCCATGATTGTCTGAAGGGAAAAGGCACATGAAGAAGAAGAAAAAGAAAACAAAATTGGGACTTAAAGACACTTTTTTTACTGAATTCTTATGGCTGGTGGCTCGTATCCAAGGATTGTAGATGCAGGTATAATCCGTTTGTATTTATTTAACATCCACAGAACACTTCCCAAGTATATAACTTTCTGTGTCTGCTGGATTTTTGTATCGCCACCTGTAATTTGCATTTTGGGCTCATCGTTTTTGCTGATGACACTGCATACTCTTTTCTAGTAGTTTATTTCGTCCTTTACCTTCGCGTCATTAATCTTTTCCATTCTTTAACCAATTCTTCTTGCTTTCCTTTCCTACCATACAGATTAACTACCTCTTCATTTTCTGCTTAACCCTAATACGTCCTCGGATTTCAATGTTGCACTTTCCATTAAAATCTTTACTAATACAACATATACATTTTGCTCTTGAACAATTTGTTTGTTCATTTCACTCTCACCAACCCTTTGTGTTTGAATGGTTTTATCGTGTTGCTTGGGGTAAAATGATAAAAAAATCCGACTAATTTCACATCATTCATAACTTGCTTAATGTTGAATGTTCCGCATTACATATTGAATATTTTCTCTTTATTGTTTTAATTTATTTTATTTTCAGTGAAACGCTCAGATAGTTTTACAAACTACTACCTTAACATAAACAGAAATAAAATCACAAAATGGCCAATTATGATATTTAATCTTGCTGTATAAATCTTTAGGAATTTCTTTCAAATTAATCACTGACTTCTGATACCAGTCGGGATGCGACTTTCAGATAATTTAACACAACTTCATTTTTTCCCCTTTTTGCTAAAACAACGGATGTAGAATATCAAAACTACCTCAGATAATATTTAGAAGGACAACAGAGATTTCCCAAATAGGCATACCTATAATCGAAAAAAAAATTGAAAAAAATGAATAAATAATAATGTTAGAAAGATACATAAAAAATAAGAAAACAAATACAAATTAAAAATAAGAAAAGTTAAACAAGAAACTCTAAACAAGGAAGTAACATTTATGCCGCTTCCAAAAATAATCACTAGTTATTAATGCAAATAAATTTGCTGACATTAAAATTCATTAATATTCATTTTTGATCTAAGTCATTTATAACAATTGGTTTTAAGAAAAATGAAATTTGAAAAATTTAAATATTTTGTTTTCATTTCAGTTTATTATAACGTGAGTAAATGATCCATACGAATGATTTGTATTATCAAAAAAGTTATATCCTTCGGAAAATAGGCTACTATGACAATCTCCTAACGACCTTGACAGAACACGAATCTGTCTGTCCTCTACTGCTGTAGTTAAAATACTGGTATAGACTTGAGTTTCCAGTTTTTTATTTAAACTAGTACAAAAGAAGCAAATAATGCTGACCTACTATGTGCTACCAGTCCTTTAATATGACAGCGAAAGCTGCACAATATCGTCATAGAGAGCAAGTAGATCTTAGGAAACAGGGATGTTTTACAGAAGGATGCTGAGAATATTATAGACAGAAAATGTGAACACCGAGGAAGTTTTATTGAAAATGCAAAAGAAATGTGTCTTTTATTTAGAAAAAAATCAGGGTGAAACAATAAAGAAGATATGAAGAAATTGATGCCCACAATACTTACTGGAGTTAGAAGAGGTGAAAGGGTAATATCAATTAACCTAGCTCAGAAACATTACAAATTGGTTGTAGAACAGAGAGTAAAAGGTGTTAAAACAGGACAAATATTCCTTAGAGCTACAAAGAAAATGCAATTATAGAGAGCCAACAAAGCCTACATAAAAGACAACATTCTAATATAATCAGTTTTGTCTGAACATCAATGTTTATATTTGAATTTGTTTCATTTGTTAAATCACTGTCAATATAAAATCATTGGAAACAGAATTTAAATGACTGAGAAGCATTATTAGAACCTCGACAAACATTGAATTAATTATATAAATTTAATAATTCTTTGTCGAATTATTTGCATCAACCTACTGAAAGGAGAGATTTTACAAAACTCGCGCAATGTAATTTTACTTTAAATTCAGATAACTAATAATGATATATTAGTAAATTGTCCTTTGATCTTGTATGAAACTTACACATTTTCAAAGAAAATTCTATAGAGAATTGAAATCAATTTAGTCATGTTTGCAAAACAAAAAAAACATACAATATATGATGGTGTATAAATTCCGTCTTAAATCGGAAGAAATAAAAAGCAATATGACATCAAATATTATTTTGGCAAAAGATTTTTTAAGTTTTTATCAAATTATTTGCAAAATAATTCGTCAAGTTTTATCGTAGACTCATTGTAAGTAAAAGAGTATATTGACGCTAAAACGTTTTTCTCATAAAATATCCCGTAATTTAATCAGTTGCTTATTTATGATTTTGCATATCATTCAAAATTTAACTTTTCCTCCGCACTCAATCGCCCTCGTAATGTTATTAAAAAATTACAGTGTTTTAATGAACACGAAATAAAATAATTCATCAAACTTGATTAGTCAGTCGAGATATTTTTGGCTAACTCGAATGTAAACATTTATTAGGAGCAGGAGCTCCATGACGGATTAACTAGATTATTTCTCTCTCAACAAATGCACCTTTTATTCATTGTTTTTTGTCTGTTACTTAAATAAATATACGTGAATATTTTCACTACCACACGATCTTATGTTCATAAAATTGGAGTAGATAGACTAAACTATCGCCCGGTTCACACTCCACCCACGTCTATTGAACAGGTGAAAGGGCTCATCCCCTGTTTCCTGTTTAGGATGTGGTTTCCGTTTTGTCTCTTTTCTAATCTTCTCACTTTTATGTAGCCCCCTGCACATCAGTGGAGTTACCACCTTGCTTGGGGTGATATGATTTAAAAAAATTATGATATTTGAAAGAAGATCAAAACACATCAATTATATGTTGAGACCACCATGAGCTTAATTTTTAAACAACGACATAAGATAAAATAGAAACAAAAGAATGTTTATAATTAGCATATTAAAAAGACAGTTAAAATTTCTGGGGCACATAGTGAGGAAATTGGCTTAGAAGGGCTGACACTCACAAAACATACTGAAGGAAAAAGGGAAGATGGAAATAAATACATATTCTACGTAACGGAATTGTGTAAATAGCACAGAAAGGATTAAGGAAGATAGCAAAAAATCAAACATTGCTAAGAGCTAAAAAGAATAAATTGAGGTAGTCTTGATCACCAAACCCCTGAAGGGACATGACACATGAGAGAATTAGAATAATAACTTATGCATATATTCATTTATCAAAATATTTACTTTTGTGATCTAGGAAGTTATTTTCCTGCTTTAAAAAAGACTGACGCAATAAAACTGCGAATTAAATAGAATATCGACATTATCAAACCTTTTAACCAGATAAAGAAATCTGCATGATCGAAATGTTTTTTGCACTAGAGTCAAGTTGACAAAATGTTACCCAAGAAACAATTTTTATTCCAACGGTATTAAATTTTTTGTTTGTGCACAACGTGATGTCAATATTTATCGTGCCACAAATATTCTGTTTTCTCTAATTTTTAAGTGAACAACTTCCTTTTAATGGGAACGTTCGAACTTGAAATTTAACGAGAATAAGGCTTAGCAATAACTCAGCCTCGACAAAGAAAAGACATACCTAAATACAGAGTAAAAGCTTCTGATGATGCCGACTGACAAAGATTAACTGGACTTTTCTGACTGCTCAGTTTATCGCAGTGAACAATCTTATAATTTACAATGAAAAGCTTCCACACATGTACACAATAATAAAATATTCGTTTCTAAAAGTATAGAAATACAGGTGATGAGACGCCATTCAGTGTTTCACACTAGAACAATCACTTGGAAGCAATTTTCCCGCTTTTTGAATTTGCTTATTATTTGCAAGCGTCTTACAACAGATGAGCGATCAACACCAGTTTTTTTAATCAATTCTGAGCGTGGCTGGGATTAGAAATCATCCATAGAGTATCCAAACATCACATTTCTATTTTTGAAGCCGAGCAAGGCCAAGTTTTCTCCCCCAAGTCCGATCTTTTTTATTAGTTTCTTCATAAAAATTAAAATTACCAACAACTTTCAGCCAAAACATTTCAATACCTATCGTAAATAATCAAATGACGTTACTTTTAAACAATCCTTTGAATATATTTGAATATAGGCTATCTTTAGTCGCGCTAGTGGGCGTCGTCAGTTATGTTCTGAATTGGATCATTGGGCAGTTTAGGGTCTTTCAAACATCATACTCCCCTCACTAAGTCGACCCCATCAAAGCTAATCAGTATCTGATGCCCCCCCCCCCCATTTTGAAATAAACAGCCTGCAGATACTGACTTATATAGGTAACTCATACCGCCCTGTCACGCATTTGATTGGAAGTTAACCAACAGCCAATCGAAATTTTGAAGTTGATTATGGGGGACTTTTTACTTTTTCTTTTATGTGGATACTCGTCAGATACTCGAAAGGTAATTGAGTGTTTTCTGATTTTTCTTTTTTGTTTTTTCCCTTTTACTTTTTTCAAGTTTACATCCCAACTGATAATTACTGTTAGTAAAAAAAAATCAAAATAATACAAAATTTACATTTTTTAGGTTTAAAATAAAATTATGATTGAAATACACATATATTAAGTTAAAAATGAAGCGTTTTAAAAAGCTAGGATGAAAATTTTAAAACATTCAATTGCAACTGTTAATATTAATATCCCAAATAATAATTAGAGTAGATGTGACAAAGCATTATGTGCATATAGCCACAACTGTATCATACTGTTCAAGAATTAGAGGCAAACTATATTATACAGGTGTATAACATATTAAAAGACAGATTTACACTTAGAGGATAAATGAATATTAGAAACAAATAATGATGTCTATTTAGAAAAGATATTGTAAGGGTAAGAATGAATATATTACTCGGTAATTATATTTGTTAATACCACCTTCAGCATGGATAACGGCTAGTACAGAAGGTTTGAATCTCCTATAAGCTATGATCAAGTAGTCTTTGTTTATATTGGATATTACTCTGACTATGGAGGGTTTCAGGGATTTTTTAGTGTTGTAAGGGTGCTCAGTATCCACTTTATAAACAACGATCCATACAATGGATTGAGAACAAAATGATGTCTTTGTTTGTTGGATTTTTAAGTTTATATAGAAGTTTCTTTAATCGGATTAAGCGATTTTCCTTTATCTTTTCTGATATAAAAGTACCTTTTCTCATCACATAAGACTTGTATCAGATGTCTTCAAGGCAGAATGTCAAATGGTTCCTTTCTCTGTAATTGACCTCATGTATCTTCCGGGGTTGTCATCAATGTTTTAAAGTACTTGCCGAGTAATTTCAAGTATTTTAATGCAATAAGTGCGTCTGGATTATTATTTTCTTTTGCGTCTTGATACTGGTTATACATTTCTCACATTGCCAGAAAATATTTGTAAACAATTCTGCTGACCTAAGCTTTGGTAATTTCTACTAGTGTTTACGGATTTTTTAGATGACATTGAACTTAATTATTGAATATATATATATATATATATATATATATATATATATATATATATATATATGTATATAATTTTAAAAAGATTTTAGATCATTACATATACAACAGTTGGTCCACAAAATACAACAGTTGGTCCTCAAAATAGTTCCCACAAAAATAGACATTTGTAACGGTTATGTGTGAAAATTTCTCGCTCATTTGAAAAGAAAACCAAAGAAAGAGAAAAGCAAGGATAACGAAAAGATAGATGAGTGATTAATGTAAAGGAGAAAAAAAAAAGGAAAAAGGAGAAACAGAAAAACTTAATGGAAAGCAAGAAGAGAAAAAGAAAAGACAAAGAGATACAATAAAATGAAATACAGTGTCACGAGAAATAAATGTTATTGTATCACTTTGTCCTTTCTTTTTCTCTTTTTGCTTTCCAGTCAGTTTTTTCTGTTTCCCCATTTTTCCTTTTTTTTTCTCTTCTTTACATTAATCAATCGTCTCTGTTTTTTTATCCTTGCATTTCTCTTTCTTTGTGGGTTCTTTTCAAACGAGCGAGAAATTTTCGTAAATTACCGTTACAAATATCTATTCTAATATATACATGTAAAGGTTTATGTAAAATAAAATACATTTTTTTGGTGGGGGATATTTTGAGGAGTAACTGTTGTACCATTTGTGTCTGACCACCCGCGATAATAACATCAGGACGCGGTGAAATATGTATTACCCATTGTAATAGTCTAAACTCTTTCATAAATTATATAACTCTGTTAAATTCAAAAAATTAATTTAACATTGAGTTCTCTTGAGTTCGTCTCCATCAGAATTTACCTGGATTGTATACCAAGTGTGCTACGTTATATATATATATATATATATAGTAGCTGTCATAATATAAGGAACGGAAACAACAAAGATATAAATATGTGTATTACTTAAAAATGATGCATGATTAGCAATGAAATTTAACCGAAGAAAGATTAGGGTGTAATGCATAGATATTATACAAAGTTACAAAAATTTACATAATAATAAAGGAAATAAGCTACTGGACAAAAATTATGGTGCGATCTTGTTGATAATTTTTGATAATTGTTGATAACTTTTTGATATTTATGCATTACACCCTAATCATTATTCGGTAAACTTTCATTGCTAATCATGCATTTCTTTTTAAGTAATACACATATTAATGTCTTTGTTGTTTCTGTTCCTGATATTATGGGCGCTACTCTATGGATATAATATGTATTTAGGCAGCAATCTCACTTTTATACAAGTTCCGATAAAAATGACAGACCAGGTGCTAGGCTTTTTTTTAAATAAGCGTTTCACCCCGAGCAAGGCATGTCACTGCCACTACTGCGCAGGGGGCTACATAGAGTGGAGAAAGGATGATTAAATATAGGAAATGTCAGAGGGTGGGTGATAGGCGGGTAAGGATACCGAGAATGAGGGTTGGGTAGGTGAGAGTGTTCTGAGAATAATTGGGAGTTAGAGTGACAGGAGGTGTCTATTGACCCTACATTTACCTGGAGATTGTAGCTGTCGGGAAAAGCAGTATGGAGATTGTAGCTGTCGGGAAAGCAGTATGCGGAAGGGAATTCCACAGGCGGGAAGCGCGAGAAAAGAAGCTGTATATTAGAATTTACGGTTACATCTTAACTGTTTAACTGTAAGGGTGGGGCCTAGTTGCTAATCTAGTATCTCGTGTATATTCCTGCTTAGACGGCACCCGTGCTCTAAGTTCATCGGAGCAGAAGCCATAAAAATACTTGTAGAAGAGGCACAGGGAAGCCACCTCACGCCGGTGAGAGAGTGGTTGCAGCCGGTCTACCAAGTCAGTATCAACCACGTTACAAATCCTCCTTTGTATTTTGTCAAGAAGCCCAAGGAGAGCAGCAGGGGTACCCGACTAGATATGGCAGCAATATTCAATACACGGGCGGATGGTAGATTTGTATATGTGCAGAATAGATTCAGGTGGGAAAAACTTCCGGGCCCTGCACAGAGAGCCGAATTTCATAGCGGCAGATTTGGCAATGGATTCGATATATCTCATTCCATATGAGATCCGCCAAAAGTGTAAGGCCAAGGAGGCGTAGTATTTTACTCTCTGGGAGGTTAGCCTGTCCCATGCTAATGGGAGGTAGATGCGATTGTCTATGGTGGTTACTTGATAACAGTTTCGTTTTAGAAGCATTGAAATTTACTAACCATTTCCTACCCCAGGCCACTACGGATTGGAGGTCCTTTTCATGCACCTGGTTTTTGATCGAAGCGAGAGTAGATTGTTGTGTCATCGGCGTACATCTCTACTTGGGATTTAATGGCGTCGGGGAGATCAGTAATGTACATCAGAAAGAGCGTGGACCTAGGATAGAACCTTGAGGGACGCCCGCGGTCGTATGGTAGTTTTGGGAGGCATGTCCATTTAATACTATCTTCAATGAGTCGTTAGAGAGGAATGACTGGATGAGGTCAAACAGATGTCCAGTTATCCCGTAGCTCCGCAGTTTGCACAAGAGGCCAGCGTACCACACCCTGTCGAACGCTTTGGAGATATCCAAGGCAACGGTTCGGGCTTCTCCATTCTTGTCAAGTGCCCGGTTATGTACTCGGTAATGGTCGTTAGCATATCAGCAGTAGACCTGGTGAAGCGAAACCCGTACTGTTTATCAGAGAGAAGCCTGTGGGCCGTGAAATGCTGAATCACCTCGGTGTTGATAATGGCTTCGAAAACTTTGCCAAAGACCGGAAGGAGACTAATAGGACGGTAATTGGCGGGGTCTGAGGGTTCGCCAGAATTCTTAAATATAGGAACTACACAGGAGGACTTCCAACAGGCAGGGAAACAGGAAGCAGATAGGCAGAGATTATAGAGTTTAGAGAGGACAGAGGAGAGTTCTGGGGCACATTTCTTCATCACTATGACTGGGATTCCGTCACCGCCGCTCGCTTTGTGTGGGTCAAGTTGTGCAATTATCTTGGCGACCAGCGAGGGTGTAATGTGGACGTTATTTAGTTGAGCCTTAGTTCTGGGTGGGAAGTCTGGTGTAGGTATTCCTAACGAGTCCAGTGTCGAATTGGTGGAGAATCTACGGGCAAAGCATTCAGCCTTTTCCGCTGGGGAGGTGAGAACTTCAAATTCATTGATTAGTGGGGCGATTGAAGTCTTGCTCTTGTTGAGCACGCTTTTGCAGATTCGCCAGTAATCTTTGGAGCCAAACTTAGAGGATTCTATGCGTTGCCTCATTCTCGTAGCAAATGCCCTCTTAGCTTAGTTCAGTACTTTTGTACACTTATTCCGTGCTGAGGCGAAAAGGCGCCTGTTTTGGTTTGACGAGCAGCTTCGATAGAGCCGGAATAAATGGTTCCTGTGGGCAATGGCGGCCGAGCAAGCGGGTGAGAACCAGGGGGATGAATTTGATTTTAGCTGTAATTTCCTGACCGGGATAAAAGCATCGATGCCAGCCTTAACCCAAGAGGAGACAGTCTTTGATAGGAAGATCAAAGACGTTATTCCAGGGGACGTCGCAGAAAAGTCTCGGAACGAGTCCCAGTCTGCTCTCTGGTAGCAGTATGATATTCTGCTGGTCTGGTTTTCTTGGGTAGAGTTAGCGCGTATTGAGATGTTGACGGAAATTACGGCGTGGTCAGAGTTTCCGAGGGGGCAGAGCTGCCTGGTAGTGCAGGAGTCTGGAATGGAAGTAAAGCAAAGGTCGAATAAAGAGTCCCTTCCGTTAGGGTTATTAGAGAAACGCGTGGGGAAGTCCACCACTTGCGTCAGAGCTTAGGTTATTGAAAAATACATGGTGCGGATCCCAGAAAAGTCGGTGGCTGAGTTTTCAAGCCACTTGGTGTGTTGGGCGTTAAAATCGCTAAACCCAAATATATGGGCAGATGGGTGAGAAGAGATGGCCCTGTCGATATTAGTAGAGATGCTATCAAGTACCGTACAGTCAGAGGAGGAGGGGGAGCGGTAGAGGAAGAAGAGATAGCTAACCGAGCTTAGAAGTGAGAGACGGAAGCACATGAAAGAATGATCCAAGGATTCAAGAGATGTGACCCTGGTTAGAGGGAGTTGTTCGGTGACATATACACCAAGCCCATGCATATGGACATTGGAGTCCTTCCTGAAGAGGAGAAGGTAACCAGGAACGAACAGCTACGAAGAGGGTATAGAAGGGTCAAGGTTAGTCTCATATATCGGGTGAGTTAGTTAGAAGGAATGATTCTACACTATTAAATTTACTGCGAATACCTCGTATGTTTGCGAAAGAAACGCAGATAGATGTGGCCGATTTATGACAGGCTTAATTATTTTGTAGAATTTCTATGTGAACTTATAAATATTCTATTTTCAGGACATGAATTATATATTAATTGAATATTTTAATACTCCAAGCAATTTCGGTAAAACTTTTTGCCAATATCCAGGATGACTTTTATTTTACACATAACTTCATATATTTATAGTTTTCTTTATGTATTTGGAGTAATAGGAATGTTTTTCCAAACATAGTGAGTACATAGTGGCTGTGTTAAAAGTTGATATTGTTGTGTGTTTGCTTTTTCTTTTATATTAATAATGCTACCAATATTTTTTTCATTTTTACATGTGAAACATGCTATTATATTTCTATTATTAACGAGCATGTTACAGTTAGATTTTGGTAGGTAATCCTATGCATTTAAATGAGAGTTAATAGAGCTAAGTCCAGAGATATATAAAGTGAGTCTTTTCGTTAAAGATGTAGTAGTATATCCAATATAATTATTTAAGAATTTGGATTAATCAAGAACATACTGAATTCATAAAAGATATTAGTTCTCTGTAGTTTTGATCTTGCAAGACAATTGTTATTTTTTTCGATGTGGTTAAATATGTATTATTTTGTGTGATAGAAAATTAATTAATTCACAGTTGGAGTTGCGAAAATCTTTGAGTTTTTTAAGTGCAGATTCATACTGTTTATAGCTGCTATGCATTTGACCGTTGTAGAAAATGTTAATGCTATATATATATATATATATATATATATATATATATATATATAATAATAATAATAATAATAATAATAATAATAGAAATAAATAAATGCTGTCAAAAAATACATTTTTACACTTACAACTTTTAGTATTTTTTCCTATACATATTAAGACAGTATACGTGGATCATCATTATGTTTTATATATATATATATATATATATATATATATATATATATATATATATATATAAACAACATCTACAGAATCCGTAATTGTACCCTTTCTTGGAATAAATTATTGCGTATTTCCAGTTCGAAAAAAACAATTCTTGTTATCATTTGGATTTGTAGCGTTCTTCCTTTCTCTCAAACAAATAAAATAGGTCAGTCATTCAATGATTATTGTTTTTTAATGTGTCCATATATATACTTTCATCTAATGTGACAGACACGGACATTGTTATAAGTATTTGATTTTCTAATGCTTTTCCTGGGAGGCGGAAAATGAGAATTATCGAAGATATTTATATGAAATAATTAATCTCAAGGGTAGATCTGACATTATTTAACAATTGCAAAGATGTTTGTCTAATTTTACCGAAGAAAAAGCATCCTGTAGTCACGACAAACTCTTTTTGTGTCGCCTGAGATTACTGTTACCATTACAAAGTAATGAATGAATCGCAACCATTGGAAAGGGTCCTTTCAAAATTTCTGAATGCGGAAGTGCATAGAACAATAACGTTGAAGGACATAATACTTAATTATCTCTCAAATTCAATGAATCATGTATAAAAGAATGATTATAATTATATATGAATAATCATTCATATATACATTATAAATATGAATGATTATTCATATATATATATATAGTTTAAAATTGTGTTTTTTTGACAGTATTTGTTTATTTCTACTGTTATATTTTATATTCCTGACCGCCCTCAGTCCTTCATCAGAAACAAATGATTTTAAAATTTGAATTAGTAACGTATTTCGCGAGATTTCGCGAGATCGTCAGTGAAGAGTTTGTTTGCATCACGTGACGCGTTTGTTTACATCACGTGAGGCGTTTGTGGAGAGAGTTTTCGTTTTTACATCAAGTGACGTTGAAAACGACAGATTATTTAAAAAACTATGTTTGTAAACGTAAACCTATCTTTAATAATGCTTGTAAATTTGTTTTAGATAAAAAAAATTATTTAAAAGTATCTAAAAAAGTTTTAAAAATATTTTTAAATGTATCTAAAAACGTTTAGTTATTGAAGTATTTGTAAAGATTCAAAGCACCTAAGTCCCTATTTAACCCTAGCTGGTGTGTATTTAATTTTCAAATCCAGTATTTTTCTTTCTTTCTGAGTGCGTATGTAGAATTAAATTGGAGTCTATTAGTAAACATTTGCAATTTTATAAGGTGCGACCCGGTTGATTGAAATGTGCTCCTACTGGGGAATATTGATTATTTTGGCGTATATTATGTTTGTGATTATTGAAGCGAAATCTAAAGCTATTACCGGATTCGTCAATATATCCACTATTGGGACATATTGAACAGAAGAAGAAGTATATAATGTTTTCGCTGTCACAAGTGAGACGTGGTGGCTGCAATTTGATTTTGGTGTTGGGTACAGAGAATATTGTGTCGTTTACCAAATGTTTACAAATTAGGCACCTGGGT
This sequence comes from Ascarosepion bandense, assembly GCA_037127315.1. Taxonomy (NCBI): domain Eukaryota; kingdom Metazoa; phylum Mollusca; class Cephalopoda; order Sepiida; family Sepiidae; genus Ascarosepion; species Ascarosepion bandense. Next base: position 450,061 of record JBBBDQ010000601.1, read on the forward strand.
TTCTGACTTTTTAAATTCCCTGATAGGTTTGTATTTTTTAGATATTTGTTAGAAGTGAGGATAGTTGATAGGTTGGGTGTTTGTTTCATTGCATTTATGGGTGGTTTATCGAAAATGTTTTTGAATGCTTCTCTATATTTCTCTCTCTGTTTCTCTCTCTTTATATATATAGCTTGCTATGACTTTATTATGAATGTTTTTATCTATTTCCATCTTTTTATATATGCAGAGGAAGAGATGGAGAAAAGAGAGAGGAAATGATTTCTATTCATCTTGCTCTGACCTCATTGAGAATTTCCCTCTCTCTCTCTCTTTCTGTATATATATATATATATATATATATATATATATATATATATGTGTGTGTGTGTGTGTGTGTGTGTGTGTGTGTGTGTGTTACCTAGAAATTTAATGAATGAGAAATAACGAAAATGAAGGTTGGAAAATTAAGTGGTAATTTTTATAACATCAGTAAAATACAATAATGTCTGCTGCATAAAGTAGATAACCGCTGCTAGTGATGAACTGCTAGACAGTAATATAGATATTTAGCTGTCTCCTCGTTTGAGACAAAATGTAGCACAAGTTTTTTTAAGACAAGTAATTCGAGCTATATTCCTCAGAAAAATGTTAGACTTATTTCCCCTGACGAGACTATACCTTTCGGCGGAGCCTCCTCTGGGTTGTTCTCTGCCTTCTTACTTGAAACAAAATGTGGCGCAAGTCATTTTCTTATCCATGTGGGCCACCCGAGATATATAGCTTGGGCAAAAAATGAACGTCTAATTTTCCCCAGACAAATCCCTACTCCCTGTTGCTCTCTGCCCGATGTCAGAATTTTGTCTGAGCGAAGTTAATCGACGGGAAAATACTTTTCTCAAACAAGACTCTACCCTTCGGCGGAGCTTCATATGGGTTGTTCTCTACCCGAAAACCGATAGTCTGACAATGTCAGCAATGCGTCTGAGAGAAATTATTCGCTAGACAGCTATGTAGTATTTATGTACCTTCTTGCTTGAGGTATAAAATGGCACATTGTTTTTTCATGTGAGTAATCCGAGCAAAGTAGCGCGGGTGAAAATTGAATGTTTAACTTTCCCAGACGGAAGTCAACCTTTCGACTGAGAATTCGTCTGGCTTACTCTCTGCCCGAAGGCAGAAAGTCTGACAATGTTAAGAAAGCGTCTGGCCTTCGTTAATCGCAAGGCAGCAACGTAGGTATTTATCTGGTTATGCATACTATCTTTGGTGGGAAAGCATATTCATGGCTGTAATATAGTCAGCAATAATCTCTCCTACCAAAGATTTTTACGCGTAAAGCAAAACCTATGCAAGAAAGTTTATCATTTATTGTTTTATATATACATTGTAACTTACTTTGTCTACAAATTAGGTTGAAGGAAATACTTTAATGGTTGTTTCCATTATGAATTATGATTATTTTAAAAGTTAGTATAATTTTTCTTTTCTTCTTCATCGAATGAAGAATTTATTAAAACATTTGTTTATACATCTAAGATGAGGTAATATTTATACTATATAATGACAATAAATATTAGGACAATAGTCCGAACAATGTAAATATGGTATTATTAAAATATATTTCCGAGGAACACAGAAATTAATTTTTATCAAAATTTAACCGAAGACAGCAATCTCATTACTCAAAGAATTTTGCAGTTTAATTTTTTATTTATTTATACTCATGTTTTTCCTATTAACTTTAGTAAAATGTAATATTTTGGTGTTTCCTGGCAGATTCTTAAAACTTTGATATCTACAACTATTACTCTCTGAGTTATAATTCCTTAAAACCTTATCCTGATCTTTATTAGGGTTACCTTTTTGATAAAGCAGTGGTTCCGAAAGACAATAATGTTTTTTTCTTTAATTTGATCAGCAGTATATTTTATTATGTCAATTTTTCATATTATTGTGTTTCAGTAATTAGGCTTCAGCTAATTATTTGAAAATATATACCTTATATTCCGATATATATATCTTATATCCCGATCACAAGTGGGATCATTACATGAGTCAATAGCTAAATCCACTACTAGGAAGGTTGGGTCACTGTGTTGGGCCAGGAGATTTTTCTGTCCGTATCCGTCTGGCACGTATACAAATCAACCATCCGTCTGTGCATAGAATACTACTGTCATATATGGTTAGGCGCCCCTGCTGTTCATCTCAGTGTTCTCGACAGGCTCCAAAGGAGAATCTGTAATGTGATAGGTACCAACCTGGCGGGTCGATTACAACCAATTCCTCACGGCGGCCTGTGGCTTTCTCTCTGTTTATTCTATAAATATTTTCATGGTTTCTGTTCCGACGAACTTAAGTCACTGGTGCCCCTGCCACAAGAATTTTTTGTGCAATCAGACTGTCGACAAGGTCCCACACATTCACAGTTAGATCAACCAAATGCAGCCGACAATTCTACTCCAGCAGCTTTTTTCTCGCAATTCGCATCTGTGGAACTCTTTTCCATATTCGTGCTTTTCTGACGAGTACAACCTCCAGGAATTTAAATGCAATGTCAATACCCATCTCTTATCCACTTTATTCCAGTTCTTTCTACATCACCCTGTATATCTTGTTCTTTTTCTTTCTCTCTACCTTCGCAACTATCCTTACACCTGTGTTTCCATCCTTCTCTTGCCCTTTCTCTGATACACCCCTGTAACTGGTTAGTCTTTCTCTTAACTCTCCTCCTATCTAAACTTTTACTCTTATGTTGACCCCTCCACGTCAGTGGCGATACCGCCTTGGTTAGTGTGAAATAATTATATATATATATATATATGTAAATGTGTACCTACTATCTTTAGAAGAATGCAAAATATTCTTCTTAGATTACACAGTTCTTGATCATTTTTTATTGTTACTGTTTAGATATCTTAAATAATAAAATCATTTTAGTTTCATTTCATAGATTAAAAATATAACATTAAAGCGAGTCTTGGTAGCTCTTCAAAGAATTACTTATTTCAGAACTAAGAACAGTAGCATAAAATTTTTAGATTTAGTGTGTATTTATGCTAGCAAGTTTGCGAGCATATAGCATATAAAAGCAACGTAGTTTTGCAATATATCTACCTAATTTCATTGACCAGAGAACCAACTGCATTACTTCCGCCACGAATGAAAAGCGTAGAATTGTAGCAAAACCCCGTAAAGTAATAAATAAAGCAGTATTTGCCCGAACGTGAAAGGCAAAAGAAATACAAGGAAACACATAATTTGAAAATGATTGGTTGGTTAGTTTTTATGTCATATCAATCTCGGCGGGTCATTTATTGCCACTATTTTTTTTATTGCTGGTAATACCTTTGACTTTCAACAATCTGTTGTTGTTTTTTGACTAGTAATAATAATTTTTTTTCTTTTCGAGTATCAAGATTCATTGGGATTTGTTTTTGAAGGCAGGGTTGCAAAGTCCTACCCTTTTATTTAACCCATAATTGGAGGGATTAATAACTTTCCCAAGGGTACCAGTGCTTAAGTGAATGCAGGGTATTCAACTGGAATTTAAACTCGGCTCAGCACAACGCTCATCCGTCATTAAACGCTTACAGCACCTGGTATTCGCAAGCGGTCACCCATGTAAGTACTGACCAGACTCAACGTTGCTTAACTCCGGTGATCGAGCGAGAACCGGTGTATTCAACGTGATATGGTCGTAAGCCCTTTGAAAATGAAAAAAATGTGTATGTTCTGTATTAACTTGTGTAACTCTGAACAGTCACGTCTGTGAAATTTTTGCTCGCATTACATGGTATAGTTATAAAGAAAAAAAAACATTCCAGTGAAGGAATTGACATTACATAATCAAGAAAGCGATAAAATAGGGAGTAAACGACTTCATTAGAATGTGCGTTGTGGCGCAGTAGATATCGGCTCGGAACGAGAAATCGGGGAACCGAGTTCGAAATCCGGTTAAATTCATTGCATTCACTTACGCGCAAATACCCTTGGGAAAGGTATTAATCCGTCTCTTCCCTCCAGTTATAGGTTAAATAATAGGACAGATTGGGTTTTATAGCCTTGGTCGGCAACCAGTCTACCGTAGAAAGCAATAGCAACCTACTGCGGGATAATCTTCTGCCCAGTCAGTCATGTCTCCTTCGAGACATGATCGCCCAAGCGTGTATCATGTATGGCATTTAAGTGACTGACTGATATATAAAAAATCTGAGAAAAACGGAAGATGATCGAGATGAAGATTATTTAATAATTGTCAAAGCACATATGTCTCCTGATTCGACAAGTCTGGGTCAGTATCTCATTCAACGGGACCCAATCTTTAGAATAGAAATGTTCTTAACAGAAAAAAAAAACTCAAATATAGTAACCAATCACATGCATACCCATTACAAATGCTGGGGTAACGTTATAAAGCCGAGTGAAACTAAAAATGAATAGTTTAAACCCTGCCATATCTAAAGCATAGAAAGTATTATAAAATCTTGAGCCAATTTTCAACAAAACAAGTCTCAAATGTATAAAGTGTTTATAGCATTCGAGATTAATAATTGAGCCAAATCTTACGGTAAAAAAACAAAAACAAATCAAAGTACTTCATTAGTCTGATTGAACCAAGCAATATTTTAATCATGGAATTATATGAAGAAGTGTATATTTTCAAATATTATGTTCCACTATTGAATGTAAAATTTACCTGTGAAATTCACTTCTGTATACTTGTTTCCCTGACAGCTGCAATTTCCATAAATTTAAAAGCAATGTTAATGCCATCTCTTATCTCCTTGACTCACAGCCTTTCCTTGACAACCCTTGTATCATGTTCTTCTCCCTTTCCACTCTACTCTCAGGTAGCTTGCTTCACACCAATGTTCTCATCCTTCCCTTGCCCATTCCTTGGCACCCTTTGTGGCTTATTCCTCTTTCTCATAACTCTCCTCTCATGTAACCTCCCTGCGCATCAGTGGTAGTACTGCCTTGCTGGGGATGAAATGATTTTAAAAATATACTAATTTATTATTGAATGTATTTTATTTTGGCAAATGTAAAATTCATTTTCCCCAAATTTTAAATATTGTTCAATTTTAAAATTTGCAAAAATAAGAAAATAATATGATTTTTTGCAGTGTTAATATAAATGAATACATTACAACATTGTTACTTAAACTTTCAAGATTATATTTCATATATTAATCTTTAAATACAAAGACAAATTCATGGGAATTATTTGACGTATATTTAGAAATAGATATATTTATTTTAAATATATCATGAACAATACAGGTTTTACCTACTAAAGATTACACTATGTTCAACAATTAATTAAATCAGTTTTAGTCAAAATTTTAAAAATTAAATTTCCATATTAAAGTATTTTTCGATCTACAGGACGTTCATATTTGAATTCATCATAAAAATAGAAAGAATTGATACCCAACATTAATAAATATTGTTGTTTCAAAATATGTAACCCACCTAAATGTAGGTTCGACGTTTTACATCCTGTAGTTCCTCAAATGCAAGTAAATAAAATGTAATTCAAGTCTTGTATTTTCCTTTAATCGGTAAATCATTTTCATTGCACTAGACAAAAAGAAATTTTCGAATAGTAATTTATTTTCTTATTCATTCTAGTAGGTTATACTCAATGTCTCAGAAGGAATCAGAAACGCTGCCTAGCGGCGGAATAAAAACAATAGCAATTCTTTCAATACTTCGAAAAGCCTAAAATTCTGTCTTCTTGCGTAAACTCGAGAAGCAATTTTGGGCAATTTGGATTTGACAGAAATCTATAGACATTCGTTTAACGGCTGATTTGACCTCTACTCTCCGAGTGCCCGGAAAATGTGGGCTGTATCGGCGTCTGACTTGAAGATAACATTTTCCAACGATATTTATAACAACGACCATTGTGTATTTCCAGAGTACGATCTCTGCTTGGTTAGAGTCTTCAGATCTGGTTAAGTTCATACATGAAATATCACTGAAATGAGTTCAGTGGATTCGGAAACGTAGACTTTACCGTTATGTCTACGCCTTTAATGCTCTTAAATTAACAGCAAATCTATCTTTCTGTCAATTTCTTTGTAGTATTATTGCATGTACATTTGTGTGAGTCTGTATAGGTGAAGGTAAGCAGAAAAAGTTTGTAACGAAATTTATTCAAGAAGTTTTGTAGAAACAAATAAAACATTTTCAAAGGATTTTGCAAAAAAAACGAACAACCTATTTTAAATAGATATGTTCAAACACTCTTTCTAAATTAAAAAAAATAAAAAAATATTAAACCAACTTTAATGAAAATGTATTTCCGAGTCATAGAATCAAATTATTCAAGCACTGTTTTTCCTAAATGTTAAAGAATTAATTTTCCTGAAATATATTCAGATGCGTTTTAAATTCTGAAAAAGTATATTTAAAGATGTATTATAAACGTTAAAGAGATTTAACAAAAGGATAAATTAAAAACTCGTTTACAAGTGTAAAACTCTTATAACTAGGTTTCTATCGGTTATAATATTTTGAGGACTGACTCCAACGGTTTTTCTAGACTACTTGGAGTTTTTTGTTTTGTTTTAGGAGGCTCATCCTTTGTTTCCTGTTTAGGATGTGATTTCCGGCTTTCTCTTTTCCAATCTTTTAATCTTTTCCATTCTTTTACTCTTTTTTTTTCAATTGGAGTAGATAGACTAAACTATCTCCCGGTTCACACTCCATCCACGTCTATTGAACGCGTGAGGGTCACATCCCTTGTTTCCTGTTTAGGATGTGGTTTCCAGCCTTCTCATTTTCAATCTTTTACTCTTTTTTTTCAATTGGAGTAGATAGACTAAACTATCGCCCGGTTCACACTCCACCCACGTCTATTGAACGGGTGAGGAGGCTCATCCCTTGTTTCCTGTTTAGGATGTGGTTTCCGGTTATTCTCTTTTCTAATCTTTTCACTCTTACGTAGCCCCCTGCACATCAGTGGCGTTACCCCCTTGCTCGGGGTGATATGATTAAAAAAAAATTAAGCGCATAAAGTAGTTCATTAGTAACACCTGGGGTGGGTTAGTTACTCTACAACATTTCTCTTGTGAGATTTCGTTTATTAATAATATTTAATTTAATATATTATGGATCATCTCCTCATCTTTGTGGCGAGTTCTTTATTGTACTTAACATTGTATCTTTTAAGTTTAGGATCAACCTCTAAGCTCTTTTTCTGAAAATCCTAATTGTAAGTTGGATGAATTCTTAGGATGTAGGCAAATCAAAAACAACACATCTGTGCTTTATTTAAGTAAACTTATTCCTTAGTTGATTATGTCTTTTATGCTACATTTTTTATTTTTACTTTTACCATATATGCAAGTTTCGAAAACATAATGTTATTACGCCGTCTGCCCACGTTTCTTTTCCATCTTTATATACATTTAAAAGTATATTTGGACAATTTTAAAAAGATTAGTATGTATTTTGTAATCCGCTCATATTGTTTTTGGACTTGGTAACACATTGTCGAACAACGATTGAATTTTCCTTGTAAACATTAATTCTACTGGCGACAAGCGTTATGGTGTATTAAAATTTGGGTTTATCCAGTAAACTCTCAAAACATTTTTTAGTGCAACGTCGTTCAATTTATCATGATTAGCTTTATTTTTTCAAAGCTCTGCCGAGAAGTAACAACAGAATATTCATCTTATCCATTTGATCATGGGTGATACGGCGGTGCAGTAATATCTTCAATGGGGAAATTTTAAAAAAATCGAATTTGTGCGCATTGTGTACCGTTTTACTAGATCAGCACATCAGGATTGACATACCTTGTAAACAATTCGTGTAAAAAATTCACTATCAGCGAAATATTTGTTGTTTTGTTTGTTCTCTACAAACTTCAGGTCAATTAGTAAAGCTGTTCACTACCACAAAAATGTGGTACGTCTTATTAGACTTGCAAAATCTATGTGAAGTCTTCACCACGAAGTATCTGTTTTTGTCTAAAGTTACATTTAGTGCTACGTAATTGCGCTGCCATTTTGGTTCAATATATATAACTTTTTCTGTGAAATTTCTTCCTTTTATTTCCCTAAAGTCCCATATGAAAATCATATAATATTCAGTTTTGTAATACGCTAGATATTATAACTCTTTCTCCGAGCATAAATTCTCCGTGACATAACGAGTAAGCGTTCAAGTTTGAATTTTACGATCTTTGTGGTATATCGTTCTCCTTTCATGTGCGAAGGCACTTCTGGTAATAATGTGGTTTTCTCCCTTTAAACTCTAAGTTGTTTGTGCAAAACTACTGTAGCCTGTTATTAAACCCACAACACTTTCAGTCAAGTCACTGGGACTAAACGACATCTATATCCATTGGCCCATGTGTCCTTGAGTATTGAAAAGTATAGAAACATTTACTGTGAGTAGAGATTTCAGAATTGATGGGTATTTACATTTTAAATAAAACCAACAAAACAATCCATATAGACAACCACACATAATACAGAGATGACGGATTAATGATAGAGCCAGACAACAAAAGAGAAGCTGATAAAATAAGGAACTTTTCAAACTATTTTCAAACTATTCAAAATCTAGATTTTGAAATAACAATAGAAGCAAATAAAAAATAGTTCAATAGTCAGATGTGGAATTAAGTTTACACACTGGCAATGTCTCTCCATTCATGAACGCTAACACATAGTTAAAGTACATAAACGCAAGATCGAACCATCCCAAAAGCATAATTAAGCACAGTAACAAAGGAATAGAACACAGGTTATCAAAACCTTCTCAAATATTTGATAAAAAGAAAAAAAAACATTATGAAGATGCACTAAGAAAGTGTGGCCATAAGAATATTTTAAAATACAATTCTCAACCAGACAAACAATAAAAAAACTGATAGAAAAAGAAACATTATCAGGCTTAACCCCCCATTTAACTTAGATGTAAAAACCAAAATAAGGCAAATGTTTTTACACTGATAGATTAACTTTTCTCCAAAAGCTCAGAACTAAACAAAATTTTCAATAGGAATACAATCAAACTAAGTTATGTCTGTACTAGTAATTTAGAGAACTTCTTAAAGAAAAACATGCCAGAAATTTAAGTAGTATTGTACAAAACAAGATCACTAATAAAGAATTCAAGTACTTTGTAATACAAAGCAAAAATACATGATTTAAATGTTCAAAACAAACCATATTTGGGATCAACCAAAGACACATTTAAGACCAGTTGGCTCAATCAGAAGTCTACATTCAAAAAAGAAAACTTAAAAATTATACAAAATTAGCTAGCCACATGTGGAATTTGAAATTGAAATATGGAAAAGACGCAGATATAACGTGGAGTGTAGTGAAAACAACCAAGCCTTACAACGATGGCAAGATATGTAAACTGTGCCAGGAAGAAAAGTTAGCGATTATGCTATTCCTAAACGAAAATGAATTATTGAATGAAAGAACATATGACTAAGTGTAATCCTACCAAAATTATCTATTAAGTCCATAAATCATGGATGAAAACGTTATAACTTCTTGTAATTTTAAAAAATGCGCGTTCATCCCCCTTACCTGAGCGTTCAAAAACTCTATCGTTACGTGATCTGTATTAAAAAAAGGATTAACGGTAAAATCAGTTATTTCAAATCGCCTGAAGACACCACTCATGGTAGAAACTTAGGTCTATTAATAACTCGTTTACAAATGAAGAATATTCAGAAGTTCAACAATATAATTGTATTGAACACTTTAATACAAATGTGTACTGGGCAAATTTTATTACTACCAAAATCTAATTAAACAATATATATATATATATATATATATATATATATATATATATATATATATATTCTTTGTCAGAATCTTAAATAAGATAGAAGGGGGTTAAAAATATAAAATACTTTTACTTTAATCGAAATATATTTACGAAACATTTACATTTTATTAGAAAATGTAGTTTGTTAAAGACAACTGTAAATTGTTAGCTTTTAATTGATTTATTTAAACAAAAAATGAACAAATCTTGGTTGGTTAAACATAAGAACATGCTAATGAAAATAGAAAATACAGAACAAATGAATCACAAATAAATTTATGTTAATAAACATTTTTTACCCCTACCGGAAAACACTTTTTTTTTTACTCAGTTTCCATTTAGAGAGCACGGTGGATGACTCAAAGGCTGCATGTTGTTCTCCATAAAAACTCCTTAGACCTTTGCGCGTTTAAGATCGCAGTATTGTTCTGCTGAAAAATCCAGTTTTCTCTACATATATGAGGGTTTTCTGCAATTAACAATGACTTTTCTAACATGTCAGTGTTTAAAACAGAAGTTTGACTTCTGTACCTCAAGAGTTCTATTTTATGAAAATGAACATAGACCATAATGGATACACTTCCACTGTGTCATTCAGAGAAAATTTCAAATTTTGCAAACCAGTAATGCTTAAAACCATCTGGGCCATCGAGGTTGAATTTTTCTTATCTGAAAACAACACTTTCTTCTATTTATCTACACCTCAAGGCTGATAATTGGGAACAACTTGTAAACAGGAGGTTTTATAGCAAGAAAGACGGCGAGGCTACCACAGCCGTTTCACATTTTTAAACTCTTACTTATTTAAATGCTATCAAAACGTTCGAGAATTAAATTCCGCATCCTTATACGCTTTTATCTGATTTGATTTTCGATTTGAATCTCTCTTAGCATCACGCTTAATAAATCTGCCTAGAGATGGTGAAACTTCATCGGGGTGACCGCTTAATTATTTAAAACTATACACATCCGGAATTTTAAGAAGTAAGCAATAAGAGTTCTGCTATGGCCAATTTAATTTCTAATGGTTCGTTGCGAAAGACTATTTCTTTGAATTTCCAAAATCTTGTACAGTTTTCCACTTTGTAAAAATTTAACTCGTAGGCATTTTAAATTCTGAAATTGAATACTGGCAATGAGCTAAGTAGATATCTACACACCTGAAACTATCAACTCACTGACTAGTTCTAAAATTTTTGTCCAGTAATTTTTTTCACACATGGTCTTATCCTTATGACGAACGCCATTTTTTTCAATGTTTGTTTAGATTAATAAATTAAAATATTAAATTTATCACTTGTTTGATGATAAATGACTTTTTTCTAAGTAAATGTAATTTGTTCACAAATATCTTTTAATTGAAGTAATAAAAATATATTTTTAAGCTCTTTTGTATTTGGTCCTAAGATTTGACCAGGAATGTCTGTTTGACTCATTAATGCTGCAATGACAGTGCACTGAAATTGTTCAAAATTGTTTGGCATTAATGTTGATAATATTAATTTTCTTGGATGGTTGCTATTCTATTTTTAAAAAGTAATTTAATAATATGGAACCCCAGCGTTGTAATTTATTCGCTCTTTGTGTTAGAATTTAGTGTTACCAACCATATATTGATAACAGAGGACTGTCCAATCTGCGACTGGAAACCACTTCCATTTGTGATTTTGTTTTATTGTAAATATAAGTGCTACTCCATCTTTTTCGATCTAGCTGTAGATTTTTTTCTGTTGATAATAGCTAACGTGGAGCATGTGCTCTCCCTTTCATATCGCCGTCATTGCATATATATATTTTTTTTTGATAATCATATCGCCCCAAGCAAAGTATTTTAATGCCACTGTTTTGCAGAGGGTTACATAGGAGTAAAGTTATGAGAAAAAGTGACAGGTTATAAAGGGTGTCAGGAAGTGGATAATAGAAGGATAAGAATACTGATGAGAGTAAAGTCGGCGGAGTAAGAAGCATGAGAGAGAGAGAGAGAGAGAGGATGCAGGTTAGTTAGATAGGAGATGAGCATGGACTTTACATTTAAATTCTTGGAAATTATAGCTGTCAGGGAAGCAAGTAATTAGAAGGGAATTCCACAGGCGGGAAATGCGAGAAAAGAAGCTGTTAGAGTAGAACTTGAGTTCATATTTTATTGGTTTCACAGTAAAGGTGTGGGACCTAGTTGCTAATCTTGTGGCACGAGTAAATTCAAATATAGGAGGGACCAGTGATCTAAGTTCATCGGAGCAGGAGCCGTGAAATTATTTGTAGAAGAGGCACAGGGAAGCTACAATGCGCCGGTGAGAAAGTGACTGTATCTGAGTTACTAAGTTGGGATTGATCACATCACAGATTCTGTTGGATTTTGTCAAGGACACCTAGGTGGATAGCAGGACCACCCGACCAAATATGACAACAGTATTCAATAGACGGGTGGATGGTAGATTTATATATGTGCAGTATTGTTTCAGACGCGAAATATATATATATATATATATATATATATATATATATATATATATATATATATATCCGAGTAAATACAGAATGAAGAAAAAAATTTACAACGTCCAAAACATTAATTTAAAACAGTGCTCGATATATAATATATAGAGCTGTGAATATTTATTATAAATTATATTTTAGAACATGTACAGAATTATTTTATATATCCACTACAAATAGTACATTTGTTTCAACATTGAATATTACTACAATGTCTCATCAGGCGGTGTGGACAGGAATGGAAAGCCTCGTTTTTGTATTTGGTCAGTCGTGTGTGGGATTTCGGTGGGGGTTAGTGATAAGAGAATAAGTCTTGTGGATTGACCGTTAGAATTTTGAAGAACGTTGTGTGGGTAGTGAATATGGTTGATTGCTGATAGTCTCTGAGTTTTGTAGACAGATTTAACATTAGCAGCTAGAATGTAAGTTTTTATTATTTTGCGACTAGACGATAACCTTTGTATTTCTTAGAGGAGCAGGTTAGGGGAGGGATACTTATTTTGTACAGAATATTTTGGTGTTTAAGCAGAGTTTTTATAATTAATCTAATTTTGTGTATTTAATCTTAATTTTGGGTTTAAGAAATCGATTTTTTTCTATTAAATTTTAAGTTTTAATTAGATCACCGTTTTGGAAACCGACTTTTTTCTATTAAAGTATTAAATTTTAATTAGATCACCGTTTGCAGTAAGATTTAATGTAAGGGGTAAAATGTAATGTTAAAAATGTAAGGTAAGTGGGTAATAGGTGCGTAATAAGTAGAATGTTATGTATGTTTTTTACTTGAAATCTTGCTTTGATATTGGAACTCCAACCCGAAATCGTAAAGCTCAAATAATTCTATTCAGTCGGTACCGAGTAAGTTCTTAGTATTTTTTACGCATAAACTTTAGATTTACACACTTATTACGAATGAGACATTAAATGTCATTTCGATAATAGAAAATAGTTTCTCAGCTGATACACTAATAGTGAGTTTTCAATATAGTTTTTCCGTTTGCTTTCCATGTGATTTCACTTATTATTCTGATATAACTACCAGTGTCTAGTTGCATTTTTACATCCAAATTATTAATTTTCACACACGCAATCATTTTTGGGGTAGTTTTGTAATTATATTTTCCGGTGCAATGTTCTGTACGAATATTTTTTGTGATAAATTTACTTCACAATGTGACTGTTTATTTCCTACTTTACCACACTTATAGCAATTTGAATTCTTAAAGAAATAGTCGTCTACATGTAACATTCCACATATGTAACATGGATTAAGTTTCATTTTTGCACATTTTTATCTCATACGTATGCTCATTCTTTTCTTTAATTTCCTCGGCATCGATTTTTAGATTAAGAATTTCTCTGCTAGTTCTTGTATTGTGAGTTTATTACTTTTTCAAGTTTTGTTAGAATTTTCTCACGTATTTCTGCGATTTTTAAAATTCTTTGCCGTTCAAGCTTGAACGAACATAAACATTGTAAACATATACGAAGTCAGTTCATTTAGTCTCAATCTTTCATATTCCTTGTTGACGATTCCATCATACATGACACAATCTTTTTTTCATCAGATTCATACGTTTCCAACAAGTGCTGAAGAAAGAGCTTTTCTCGCTAAAAGTCTTTGTGCGAAGATTGAGGTTCTCTTCAGCACAAATCTCTCCTATTTTATCGGTAATACAAAGTACAATACCTTTCATGTTATAATGGTGATAATTTCAGCAAACAAGTATCATTTATCTTTTCTCGTCTACCCAGATACTGCATTCTTCTCCGAGATTTTGTTCGTATCTTCGAAAATAAGCAGAAAGTTTCATTCCATTCTCTGGATTTTGTTTAAATTCTGATATTGCATTCGTCACAGTGTCGGAAGTAAAACAACTTCTTTAAAAATATGTTTTTAAGAATAATTTCCATCAAATTTGTTTGTTTCTAGAGTTTTAACAAATGCTGCTATTGCTGTTGACTCTTTACAATAGAAGTCAATATTTCTTCCATTATTGCCAGTTTTTCTCTCTTATTTTCTGCACACAAAGAAAAAAATCAAACAACGTGGTTCAGATTTTCGACATCACTTGTAACCTGTGCAGTAAAGTAACAAGTATTTTACACTTGTTAATTTAGTATGGGTTTTGATATCATCGGAACTTCAACTATAAATCGTATAAATTTTGATTTATAGTCACTTCTTTTTTATCTTGTATGTGTTTCAATCCTTGTTACCACGGTTTTAACTCGGTTTTTATCGGTTACAATGTTAAGTCTTGCTTAGTCACCCGGCGTGATGTCTGTGACCAATACTGTGAAGACAGATTCCAACGAGGTCTTCTTTTTACTTTATTGAAGTCTTTATTCTAGTTGTGTCGCCTGTCAAGGAATGTTATTTCCTCCGCAAGAAAATCATTTAAATAAATTTTCTAAACGTAAAAGACTATATTAAATGTCAAAGTATATATATTCATAATGTAATTCGAAGTTTAAAAAACAATTTATACAAACAGTGTCTTCCTAAACGATAAAGAAACAGATGTTTTCAATGGATAAATTCAAACATTATTTTCAAGTCTATAAATGTTTTTTATACATTAAATAATCAATCCCTTTTAACGAATATATTGAAAATATTGAAATTTCCAAGTTTAAAAAGCCAGTTATTTGACTTTGTAACTTTAGCATTGTTCAAAATAAATTTTTTGTCGGAAATATTGTTCAAAGGTGAAATCAATAAAGTAATGAGACTTTATTTTATCTACTAAGAAACCAGATGTTTTAAAGCAAATATTCAACATTTGTTTTGAAGTCAAATTGACACTGTATTAAGGAGTATTCTTTTCAGTCTAAATGAAACAATTTTTATCAGTTTGATTCCAAATGTTTTTTCTAGCATTAAGAAACAAATCGATCAAACATCTTTCGTGTATTCAGTTCAGTTCATTTCCATACGTGATACAGGTTTAGGTGATCATGTTTTTTCACTCAATGCCTGGCTTTGGTAGAATATTTTCTTGAAGTAGATTGCCATTTCTTTCTGCAGTAGACTGGATGCTAACAAAGGCTAGAGAACCGAATGTATTCCACCCACTGCTGAAGGGAGAAAAATAGATCAATACCTTCCCAATAGATATTTGTGCATAAGTGGAAGGATTAAGAAGCCAGAAATCTTTAACTAATACATTTGTAAAGAGTGTGAAACAAATTATACTTTTTATTCATCAACTGTTTTTATAAATTTTATTTTTTATTGCTTGCAACAAATGAATTTTATGAAATTATGGAAAATATGATATCAATTCGCAATTACATAAATATATTTATTGTAATATTTATTACTAATTATAAATAAATATTAGGCGTATATTAGAAACATATATAATTTCGAAATAGTTTATCATATAGCATAGTATAGCCTGTGGTAATCAGGACAGCCTCTTTCAATTTTTGCACAAGGTTTTAGCATTGAAAATTTTATTCGTCAGTTTGTAAACATGCATAAAAGATAGGCATTATCAGAAATATTCGGCTGGAACAAAAGTTCATAATATTTTGCACTATATGGCGATTTAACACGTGATTTTGTTTCAAACGTAACAGAAATATATATATTCCGAAAGGTGATATTTAAATGCATCTTTCTGTTGGATGCCTGTGTGAAGTGTAAATTAATATTTTAATGTTAAATTTTAATTTGAAAAAGAAATAACATGCATTTTCGTTATTTTATACATTTATATTCCCTGAAGAAAAAAGCTGTGCCCACATACAAAAATGAAAAAAAAATAAAATAAAAAATAAAAATGCGTGCCGTTTTGGGAGATGGTAGCTTAAATAAAATGAGTGTTCTGTTATTAATAGATTCGCAATTTTCAGAAGTGGAAATCGCAAAGTATTAATTTGAAATAATTAATGTCACGGCACATTGCAGAGATACTTTAAATCCCGTTGAGGCATTTGAAATATTTGGATATGTAAATCGTTACAATGTTTGTGTTCTTTGTGATATCACAAAAAACAAACTATCTGTTTAAATTCAATCAAAAATCGCAGGCTATGAAGAAAGGGAGAAACTGTTGATTCAAATTCAGAAAATATACATTGCCACTTTATCACATTTCTTTTAGTTCTTGTGCTCTAATTAATATACTTATGAATCTAACGTAGGTTCCTCACAGTTTTCCCATGCATCTTTGCCTCCCATAGAATCGATTATTAAAGAATATAAGTTTCATGATCTAATTGCGTACCATTAACAAATAACTGTTGTTGTTTTTTTCGAATGATATCAGCGGTTTCTATATTGAATGCCTGTGTGAAGTGTAAATTAATCGATTATTAAAGTATATAAGTTTCATGATCTAATTGCGTACAATTAACAAATAACTGTTGTTGTTTTTTTCGAATGATATCAGCGGTTTCTATATTGAATGCCTGTGTGAAGTGTAAATTAATCGATTATTAAAGTATATAAGTTTCATGATCTAATTGCGTACCATTAACAAATAACTGTTGTTGTTTTTTTCGAATGATATCAGCGGTTTCTATATTGAATGCCTGTGTGAAGTGTAAATTAATCGATTATTAAAGTATATAAGGTTCATGATCTAATTGCGTACCATTAACAAATAAATGTTGTTGTTTTTTTCGAATGATATCAGCGGTTTCTATATTGAATGCCTGTGTGAAGTGTAAATTAATCGATTATTAAAGTATATAAGTTTCATGATCTAATTGCGTACCATTAACAAATACCTGTTGTTGTTTTTTTCGAATGATATCAGCGGTTTCTATATTGAATGCCTGTGTGAAGTGTAAATTAATCGATTATTAAAGTATATAAGTTTCATGATCTAATTGCGTACAATTAACAAATAACTGTTGTTGTTTTTTTCGAATGATATCAGCGGTTTCTATATTGAATGCCTGTGTGAAGTGTAAATTAATCGATTATTAAAGTATATAAGTTTCATGATCTAATTGCGTACCATTAACAAATAACTGTTGTTGTTTTTTTCGAATGATATCAGCGGTTTCTATATTGAAAGCCTATGTGAAGTGTAAATTAATCGATTATTAAAGTATATAAGTTTCATGATATAATTGCGTACCATTAACAAATAACTGTTGTTGTTTTTTTCGAATGATATCAGCGGTTTCTATATTGAATGCCTGTGTGAAGTGTAAATTAATCGATTATTAAAGTATATAAGTTTCATGATCTAATTGCGTACCATTAACAAATAACTGTTGTTGTTTTTTTCGAATGATATCAGCGGTTTCTATATTGAATGCCTGTGTGAAGTGTAAATTAATCGATTATTAAAGTATATAAGTTTCATGATCTAATTGCGTACCATTAACAAATAACTGTTGTTGTTTTTTTCGAATGATATCAGCGGTTTCTATATTGAATGCCTATGTGAAGTGTAAATTAATCGATTATTAAAGTATATAAGTTTCATGATCTAATTGCGTACCATTAACAAATAACTGTTGTTGTTTTTTCGAATGATATCAGCGGTTTCTATATTGAATGCCTGTGTGAAGTGTAAATTAATCGATTATTAAAGTATATAAGTTTCATGATCTAATTGCGTACCATTAACAAATAACTGTTGTTGTTTTTTTCGAATGATATCAGCGGTTTCTATATTGAATGCCTATGTGAAGTGTAAATTAATCGATTATTAAAGTATATAAGTTTCATGATCTAATTGCGTACCATTAACAAATAACTGTTGTTGTTTTTTTCGAATGACATCAGCGGTTTCTATATTGAATGCCTGTGTGAAGTGTAAATTAATCGATTATTAAAGTATATAAGTTTCATGATCTAATTGCGTACCATTAACAAATAACTGTTGTTGTTTTTTTCGAATGATATCAGCGGTTTCTATATTGAATGCCTATGTGAAGTGTAAATTAATCGATTATTAAAGTATATAAGTTTCATGATCTAATTGCGTACCATTAACAAATAACTGTTGTTGTTTTTTTCGAATGATATCAGCGGTTTCTATATTGAATGCCTATGTGAAGTGCAAATTAATCGATTATTAAAGTATATAAGTTTCATGATCTAATTGCGTACCATTAACAAATAACTGTTGTTGTTTTTTTCGAATGATATCAGCGGTTTCTATATTGAATGCCTGTGTGAAGTGTAAATTAATCGATTATTAAAGTATATAAGTTTCATGATCTAATTGCGTACCATTAACAAATAACTGTTGTTGTTTTTTTCGAATGATATCAGCGGTTTCTATATTGAATGCCTATGTGAAGTGTAAATTAATCGATTATTAAAGTATATAAGTTTCATGATCTAATTGCGTACCATTAACAAATAACTGTTGTTGTTTTTTTCGAATGATATCAGCGGTTTCTATATTGAATGCCTGTGTGAAGTGTAAATTCATCGATTATTAATGTATATAAGTTTCATGATCTAATTGCGTACCATTAACAAATAACTGTTGTTGTTTTTTTCGAATGATATCAGCGGTTTCTATATTGAATGCCTAGGTGAAATGTAAATTAATCGATTATTAAAGTATATAAGTTTCATGATCTAATTGCGTACCATTAACAAATAACTGTTGTTGTTTTTTTCGAATGATATCAGCGGTTTCTATATTGAATGCCTGTGTGAAGTGTAAATTAATCGATTATTAAAGTATATAAGTTTCATGATCTAATTGCGTACCATTAACAAATAACTGTTGTTGTTTTTTTCGAATGATATCAGCGGTTTCTAAATTGAATGCCTGTGTGAAGTGTAAATTAATCGATTATTAAAGTATATAAGTTTCATGATCTAATTGCGTACCATTAACAAATAACTGTTGTTGTTTTTTTCGAATGATATCAGCGGTTTCTATATTGAATGCCTGTGTGAAGTGTAAATTAATCGATTATTAAAGTATATAAGTTTCATGATCTAATTTCGTACAATTAACAAATAACTGTTGTTGTTTTTTTCGAATGATATCAGCGGTTTCTATATTGAATGCCTATGTGAAGTGTAAATTAATCGATTATTAAAGTATATAAGTTTCATGATCTAATTGCGTACCATTAACAAATAACTGTTGTTGTTTTTTTCGAATGATATCAGCGGTTTCTATATTGAATGCCTGTGTGAAGTGTAAATTAATCGATTATTAAAGTATATAAGTTTCATGATCTAATTGCGTACCATTAACAAATAACTGTTGTTGTTTTTTTCGAATGATATCAGCGGTTTCTATATTGAATGCCTGTGTGAAGTGTAAATTAATCGATTATTAAAGTATATAAGTTTCATGATCTAATTGCGTACCATTAACAAATAACTGTTGTTGTTTTTTTCGAATGATATCAGCGGTTTCTATATTGAATGCCTATGTGAAGTGTAAATTAATCGATTATTAAAGTATATAAGTTTCATGATCTAATTGCGTACCATTAACAAATAACTGTTGTTGTTTTTTTCGAATGATATCAGCGGTTTCTATATTGAATGCCTATGTGAAGTGTAAATTAATCGATTATTAAAGTATATAAGTTTCATGATCTAATTGCGTACCATTAACAAATGCCTGTTGTTGTTTTTTTCGAATGATAGCAGCGGTTTCTATATTGAATGCCTATGTGAAGTGTAAATTAATCGATTGTTAAAGTATATAAGTTTCATGATCTAATTGCGTACCATTAGCAAATAACTGTTGTTGTTTTTTTCGAATGGTATCAGCGGTTTCTATATTGAATGCCTGTGTGAAGTGTAAATTAATCGATTATTAAAGTATATAAGTTTCATGATCTAATTGCGTACCATTAACAAATAACTGTTGTTGTTTTTTTCGAATGATATCAGCGGTTTCTAAATTGAATGCCTGTGTGAAGTGTAAATTAATCGATTATTAAAGTATATAAGTTTCATGATCTAATTGCGTACCATTAACAAATAACTGTTGTTGTTTTTTCGAATGATATCAGCGGTTTCTAAATTGAATGCCTGTGTGAAGTGTAAATTAATCGATTATTAAAGTATATAAGTTTCATGATCTAATTGCGTACAATTAACAAATAACTGTTGTTGTTTTTTTCGAATGATATCAGCGGTTTCTATATTGAATGCCTGTGTGAAGTGTAAATTAATCGATTATTAAAGTATATAAGTTTCATGATCTAATTGCGTACAATTAACAAATAACTGTTGTTGTTTTTTTCGAATGATATCAGCGGTTTCTATATTGAATGCCCGTGTGAAGTGTAAATTAATCGATTATTAAAGTATATAAGTTTCATGATCTAATTGCGTACAATTAACAAATAACTGTTGTTGTTTTTTTCGAATGATATCAGCGGTTTCTATATTGAATGCCTGTGTGAAGTGTAAATTAATCGATTATTAAAGTATATAAGTTTCATGATCTAATTGCGTACAATTAACAAATAACTGTTGTTGTTTTTTTCGAATGATATCAGCGGTTTCTATATTGAATGCCTGTGTGAAGTGTAAATTAATCGATTATTAAAGTATATAAGTTTCATGATCTAATTGCGTACCATTAACAAATAACTGTTGTTGTTTTTTTCGAATGATATCAGCGGTTTCTAAATTGAATGCCTGTGTGAAGTGTAAATTAATCGATTATTAAAATATATAAGTTTCATGATCTAATTGCGTACCATTAACAAATAACTGTTGTTGTTTTTTTCGAATGATATCAGCGGTTTCTATATTGAATGCCTGTGTGAAGTGTAAATTAATCGATTATTAAAATATATAAGTTTCATGATCTAATTGCGTACCATTAAAAAATAACTGTTGTTGTTTTTTTCGAATGATATCAGCGGTTTCTAAATTGAATGCCTGTGTGAAGTGTAAATTAATCGATTATTAAAATATATAAGTTTCATGATCTAATTGCGTACCATTAACAAATAACTGTTGTTGTTTTTTTCGAATGATATCAGCGGTTTCTATATTGAATGCCTGTGTGAAGTGTAAATTAATCGATTATTAAAATATATAAGTTTCATGATCTAATTGCGTACCATTAACAAATAACTGTTGTTGTTTTTTTCGAATGATATCAGCGGTTTCTATATTGAATGCCTGTGTGAAGTGTAAATTAATCGATTATTAAAGTATATAAGTTTCATGATCTAATTGCGTACCATTAACAAATAACTGTTGTTGTTTTTTTCGAATGATATCAGCGGTTTCTAAATTGAATGCCTGTGTGAAGTGTAAATTAATCGATTATTAAAGTATATAAGTTTCATGATCTAATTGCGTACCATTAACAAATAACTGTTGTTGTTTTTTTCGAATGATATCAGCGGTTTCTATATTGAATGCCTGTGTGAAGTGTAAATTAATCGATTATTAAAATATATAAGTTTCATGATCTAATTGCGTACCATTAACAAATAACTGTTGTTGTTTTTTTCGAATGATATCAGCGGTTTCCATATTGAATGCCTGTGTGAAGTGTAAATTAATCGATTATTAAAATATATAAGTTTCATGATCTAATTGCGTACCATTAACAAATAACTGTTGTTGTTTTTTTCGAATGATATCAGCGGTTTCTATATTGAATGCCTGTGTGAAGTGTAAATTAATCGATTATTAAAGTATATAAGTTTCATGATCTAATTGCGTACCATTAACAAATAACTGTTGTTGTTTTTTTCGAATGATATCAGCGGTTTCTAAATTGAATGCCTGTGTGAAGTGTAAATTAATCGATTATTAAAGTATATAAGTTTCATGATCTAATTGCGTACCATTAACAAATAACTGTTGTTGTTTTTTTCGAATGATATCAGCGGTTTCTATATTGAATGCCTGTGTGAAGTGTAAATTAATCGATTATTAAAGTATATAAGTTTCATGATCTAATTGCGTACCATTAGCAAATAACTGTTGTTGTTTTTTTAGAATGATATCAGCGGTTTCTATATTGAATGCCTGTGTGAAGTGTAAATTAATCGATTATTAAAGTATATAAGTTTCATGATCTAATTGCGTACCATTAACAAATAACTGTTGTTGTTTTTTTCGAATGATATCAGCGGTTTCTATATTGAATGCCTGTGTGAAGTGTAAATTAATCGATTATTAAAGTATATAAGTTTCATGATCTAATTGCGTACCCTTAACAAATAACTGTTGTTGTTTTTTTCGAATGATATCAGCGGTTTCTATATTGAATGCCTGTGTGAAGTGTAAATTAATCGATTATTAAAGTATATAAGTTTCATGATCTAATTGCGTACCATTAACAAATAACTGTTGTTGTTTTTTTCGAATGATATCAGCGGTTTCTATATTGAATGCCTGTGTGAAGTGTAAATTAATCGATTATTAAAGTATATAAGTTTCATGATCTAATTGCGTACAATTAACAAATAACTGTTGTTGTTTCTTTCGAATGATATCAGCGGTTTCTATATTGAATGCCTGTGTGAAGTGTAAATTAATCGATTATTAAAGTATATAAGTTTCATGATCTAATTGCGTACATTTAACAAATAACTGTTGTTGTTTTTTTCGAATGATATCAGCGGTTTCTATATTGAATGCCTGTGTGAAGTGTAATTTAATCGATTATTAAAGTATATAAGTTTCATGATCTAATTGCATACCATTAACAAATAAATGTTGTTGTTTTTTTCGAATGATATCAACGGTTTCTATATTGAGCCTAGATATTAAGTTAAGTTTTTTCCACATCTACTGATTGACACACGACATATTTCTGCATTGTCTGCCGACGTCACCACAGAAAAAAATAGAGGCCATTATGTCGCTTAAGTGTTTTATTTTTCGGAAAATTATTATCAGAGATATGTATTCTCAAGTTCGATTTTCACGAGATCCTCAAGTCATTTTAACTTGTGAAATGCTCAATCTTTGCACGTAAATTTATAAATTCCGTGAATTTTACAACGTGTAGTCGGAAAACACTCGTATCATACACATCGCATTAGATATAGATTCGAACGCTCTGCTCAGTTTCTCACTATTTCTTGCAATGTTTGTGTTGAAACTATGACGGATACGATAAAATGTAAAACAAACGAAAAAATAAAAACTGTGATGAAATAAGTGAAATCCTACTTCGAAAACGATGAAATCAAAACAACAAAAGCGTTCACATGTCAATCTATTTCTGTCTTGCCAATGAGGATCTTATTTTAGTAAAAACCATTATTCTGCCGACGTTATTTTAGTGAAACATATTCAAATACTAGGTTTCTCGAATTGCCTTATCTATTTCTCTCTTTATATATATATAAGCCCTAATCGCAAAAGGTTAAAGGTGAACATAGGAAAAGGAAATTTTTATGGCTTAACATCCCCCCTCTATCACGATAGATTATCAACTATTAACATTATTAAGATGTTTCTTAAATTAAAAATTAAACATTTTCATAGAAATAAACCCTGAGTAAAATACACAATAGGAAAACTATCAAGACTAGTTATTCGTGTATTTATATGTTTTTTTTATTTATGTCATCCCAAGCAAGGCATTCCACTGCCACTATAGCGCAGGGGGTTACACAGGCCGATAGACGAGTTAGGATGTACATAGGGGGAGAGTTGGGGAGAATGAGAGGGTTAGTGTGTTAGGAGGTGTCTATTGACCTTACATGTAAACTCCTGGAGGTTATAGCCGTCGGGGAAGCAAGCATGCGGAAGGGAATTCCACAGGCGGGAAGTGCGCGAAAAGAAGCTGTTGGAGTAGAAATTGCGGTTATATTTCATCGGTTTCACTGTAAAAGGGTGGGACCTAGTTGCCAATCTAGTATCTCGTGCGAACTCACACCTAAGTTCGTCAGAGCAGAAGCCATGAAAATATTTGTAGAAGAGGCACAGGGAAACCACGTCACGTCGGTGAGAGAGTGACTGCAGGCGGTCAGCTAAGTCGGTATCAATCACATTACAGATTCTTCGCTGTATTTTGTCAAGAATCCCGAGGAGATTAGCAGGGGCATCCGACCAGATGTGGCAACAGTATTCAAAACACGAGCGGATGGTAGATTTGTATAAGTGCGGGATAGTTTCAGGCGGAAAGAATTTCCGGGCCCTGCACAGAGAGTCAACTTTCATGGCAGCGGATTTAACAATGGATTCGACGTAGTCATTCCACTTGAGATCCGCTGAGAGTGTCAGGCCAAGCAGGCGTAGTGTTCTACTCTCTGGGAGGCATGCCTGTATAACATTATTAGCTCCCACAATAACCAAATCTTGAAGAATGTAATGGATACAGAGAATAGAATGAACACCTCTGCAATTGTAGATATAGAAATAACTGTCCGGTTGAGGATAAATATAGATCGGAAAATGTAATCTATCAAGCCACTATCTATCCTAAGGAAATAAGGAGAAATATTTATTTCAAAATTTCGGCGAGAATTTAGAAACAAAGACTTTATATACACAGGCACTACTTCACCAACCCTAATTAAAGATGCCAAATAGCCATTTCACGAAATACCCGGAATTAAAAGAAATTAACATAAATCCACAGATAAAATGGAAGCTCATAGGCAAGGCTAAAACCTCTAATAGCTTAAGAGATAGATGCACTCTATGTTTGAAAGAAAAAAACAAAATTTTGAAATTTCAATACCAAAATATACTCCTAAATAAACCAAAGGTGATCATAAGTATGTGTCGTCATAGAAATAAGTATAAATTACAATAATTATCCTATTCTTCTAAATAGTGACAATAAGGTGTTTTTTTTAAATTTTGCTAAGCAGTTACTTCCCAAACACCTACCACTACTAACTCAAAAGTCACACCACATACATCCCACTACCAAATAGGAAATTACTACTAAAATTTATCTAGCTAAGCCTATAAAACCCAATACCTCCCAAACCCTTCCATTAGAAAGGGCTTAGAATTTTTCCTCGTTCTCTGTTTATAAGGTGTTGAAAAATGCATGTCTTAAAATGACATGCTGAAAATAGCTATTTCCCTTGAATTTATATATATATACTTAAATTAAAAAAATTAAAATAAGTATGTTATGGCATGAGGAAAATTAGCTACTTAGTTAAAAAGTTTTTGCATCAAGAGTTTTTAAAAGTTCAAACCTACCTAACAGCCTACCTAGGGGATATATTGTTACATAGTCTGTGATGACCAATCAAAATACAAGCTAATATAAATTTGAAAAACGTGCATACATAACATATAATGATTTATGTTATTGTTGATTAAAATAAAATTCAATATTACTAATTAAATGTTAATTTCCCTTTAAAATTAATAATTAAAAATTAATTTTAAAAAAATTACGAATTAATGTCAGAAATTACTAATTTCTAAATTTAACTGATCCCCATGTTTAAATTGTTACAAAGATATTCAATCATAGAACGGGGAAAAGAAATAGACACATACATATACATATATATTTTTATAATTACTTTTAAATTTTTAATTTAAAAATGAATATATCTTGCAATCAACACCATCATCTGAAATGACACAAGAGATACTGAAGTTAAATTGCTAATATGTCGTGATGTTGTAAGAAAATTATGTTATATATTTTGAATAATTATTATTTGGTCTACTGTGTATTGAACACTTCTTTAGGAATATGTTTTTAGTTAATTTCATTCATACCAACCCTATATACACACACACACACATATATATATATATATATATATATATATATATATATATATATATATATACTAACAGTATTGCCCGGCATTGCTCGGGTGTAATGAAAGTTTTGAAACTAATTCATGGTCCTGGAGCTCAGACTCAGCCTAAAGAATATTTGTGTTAAGATTGGTGAGAATCGAATAAAACTTGTGGATATGTATAAAGGAGATACAGACAGATAAACAGACACACACACAAACAACTTACCTTTTATACATATTATCGATTTTCTGCACTATTGTAAAAACTGCAACCTTGAAACTTCTGAATATCGTTTCTTATGTCATTGTTTATGAGTGTATCAAATTTGTTTAAAATCGGACCATTCCCTCTATAACCTGATTTTTTCGATTATCGATTTTCGATATTTATCGGGGGGTAACTCGACACAAAACCTAGCTAAGAACACTCGCAGACACTTATAGTACAACTGTGTAAACTTTCAAGAAAATCGGTCAGCCCTTTTGGAGTCTATATGTAACGGACACAAACACAGACAAAGTTCCATTTACAAATAAGTTTAGATGAGAAGAAATATTATATTGATTAATATATCACTAAGAACAAAGAATCACATACTTTTGTGCAAACTATAGGTAACAGGGACACACACACACACACACATACACACAGAGACAAAGTTCCATTTATAAATAAGTTTATATATATATATATATATATATATATATATATATATATATATATATATATATATATATACTGGTCATTTAGACAATAATTTATCTTTCATGCAAATTTCGTTTAATATGACAGGAAAGTTGCTATGGAGAAGTGTATTTTAATATAACATTTCATGTGATTTTATAATTTTTTTTCTTATCATTACTTAAATTATGTAAAAAGATGCTGTAAGTTTTGTTTATCCAAGCGCTTTCGGCTATACATTTATAAAATAAAGTTCATCCTTGATAATGTCTAAAAGTATAGCGTCTAAAAAATAAACTCATCCGTCCAGTCGACTGCATATACTTCGCAATTTTTCTTTTTTATTTGCACTTATCACTGGTGCAAAATTTTTCTTAGTGTATGTGAGCATGTTTGTTATCACTCCGTAGTTGTGCATACTTGAAGGGTGTCGTGATTATTTCTCTTTTTCGTCGCTTTCTTTCCATTTTCCGTCAATAACTTAGTTTTTATTTCTCTATTTTATTTTCATACTTTCCCTTCAGTTATTACTATTTTTCTCATTTGGCGTGTTTAGCTGAATTACAGCTCACCAATGCGGTTAGACATCCAATTTCTTCCAGCCGATATTGAAAAAAAATATATATATATCTTACATTTGTATCGAGCACTCTTTATAAAATAAATGCATGAACAAAAGGTTAAAAAACCTATGCGTTCAAAAACTTAGTTACTATATATATATATATATATATATATATATTGGGCGTGTTTATACGGGCAAAAAAGCCTGCCTTCTTCTACTGGACGCTCGTGGCCAACGGGTAGAATTGCCGACTGACTCCAATTCGGTCGGGTTTCGATCCTGAATTAGGGAGCAATCGGTGTCTAACCGTACTGATGAGCTGCGAAACAGATCTGTCTGCGGGTGACATTATATGTATATATAATACTGTCCAAAAGTATTAGGACGAGAACTATTTTATCTTTTATGAGGCATCAAAATAAAGTTTAAAATCACTCCCTATCCTAACACTTTTACACACTATCGTTAGTGTACAAATGTATTGGAACATGGGGGATTTTCCTAAAAACCTCACTAAAATTCAAATACAAGTTGAAAAGCTAAGTAAATTGCTAATAAATATTGATTATTTAAAACTAGTTGTAAAAGAAATGTATTTAAATGAAGTCATATTTAAATTTTCTTTTTTCCATTAAACAAGTTATTTTGAAACTACTCATTATTCTATTGCCCTCGGATATGAATGACTTCTTTCTTATTCCCCCCTCTCGAATTATAAATCAAATATTACTTCGCAAGACAAACTTTGGGAACAAATACAAACTGCTTGGCAGGAGATAACATTATATACATCGAAGAAGATTTTAATGTCAATGTCTGACAGAATGAAGGCTGTGATCAAATGTAATATAACAATCTGGGCCCACCCGAAGAAGGTTGATGTAAGCGGGGGCGTTTCCGGTCGTTGAAAGGAACGGATGTTTGTTTGACCTTATTTCCGGCAGTAGCGGAAATGGCTACAAGAGGCAAACAGAACAGGTGTCTCTGAGAATTACGTGGGTGTGCGTGGGCGAGGCAAAACCCGGAAGAAAAAGTCCCGGTTTGGAGATTATAAAAAGACCTCGGCGCACGGATTTACCAGACAGTCCAGAGAGACAGTCCGGACAGACAGACCAGAGTAGCAGGAGAGAGAGACACACAACAGACGACACTCCCGTCAACCCATTAGAAGCGCGCTCTCAATTCTCTGTCCCTGTGCTACACGGTCCATCGTCATTAATAAAAATATAACTTTATATTTTTATATATATGCGTGTTTGTTGTTTATTGATATACAACAGACTTTCAATTTGGTGCCTAAGTGACTTGCTGTTTTGAGACAACAAAACAGATAGATACGAGCTGGTTACCACGGCGACGATTGAAAATTCAACGGACTTAAAACTACCAGATAGAAAGAAAAAAGAAGACGAAAATATATAGCAGCCGCACGACTATAAAACATCAGCCAAGGTAGGTGACTCATTGATTTGATAGTGTGTGTGTTCTCTGCTCGTGTTTATAATAAGTCCAGTTAAAAAAAAAAATGCATACTTTTGCCATTGAGAAATGTGGATTGTTGGTGTCAAACACATTAAGAAGGGTAGAACGGAGGGGGCGCAGGAATATATGTAGAGAGTAGCAGTAGCGGAGAGCGCATAGGTTTGGAGTTGGCAGGAGGAGTGGAGTTGAGATATTTGCCTATCTGTAGGTGTAAAGCATCTGAGTTAATGATTTATTTTTTTTTGTTAATATTTTACCATATATGTGAAGTGAGTTTACTGGTATGTTGCTTAATTAATCTTACTTTTATTGAGTAAGTGAAATGTAAAATCATGTAAAGGAAGTTTCTTTTACTCTTTAAAGTGGATAATTGGATTAACTTGTTGATAACAATGTTTTCTTTGGTTTGTGCAAGAAAATAGTTAATATTTCGTAGAATAAATATTTAATGAAATAATTTTGTTTTGTGTCCTAATTTTACTTAAAAAGCGGCATGAACTTTCCAGAAAACCCAATAGAAATATTGACGAACACCTATTCTCAATGTGATTATGAAGGTCAGTTGTATGGTTGAAATAGTTGAGTTTTTCTGACCAGTACTCGAGCCGAATTAAAAAAAAAAAAACAATCGATGTTCTACGTACACAAACTTTCCCCAATTGGAGTATTAGCGTAAAATGACCCTCTCCATTTTCTCCATTTGGCCTTGTATTGCATGAACTAAATCAAAATTGGTAAACGTTGACAAATTATAGATATAGCTGAATGCTACCACAATAGGAAAACCAGAGAAACGAAAGGGTTCTTTAATTTTGATCTCGTCAACAGAATTCGTTCGTAAACGTCAATTTGTAATCTTTACACAGATATTGTCAAAATTTAAAAATGTTGTGTGTTGCGTGACATTTCTACAGCATAGAAATGACTTAAATGTTATCGAGAGTTTTAAAGTGTATTTTTAATTATGCAGTTAACAACAGCCAACAAAATCGCCAATTATAAATATATCTCAACATCGTTGGTTGAAAACAACTGCATTGTTTGGTTATTTCTTTGCGAATACACCGATTATATATATTCTTAAAACATTCACCCGCGTCTCAGTGTTTCGCGATGTAAGTCAGATATTGAAAAGATATTTTGTTATCAATATGGTGGGATCGGATTATTTGGGGAGATTTGGGAAATATCTTTTGAAGATATATTAATTTCTGAAAACTAGTAAATACCTTGGAACAGATAGATATGGAAAGATTTAGTGAAGGATATGAAGAACTCCCGAAGAAGTTGACGATAGGAGTCATTGCTGGCGTGGTCGGCGTTATGATAATCCTTGGAATAATAGCTAGGAAGCGGATTTTTAAGTGTGAAAGAAGCAACAGTGCTTCGGGAAAGGAAATTGAGTTATCCGTTGTGAATAGTACTCCGGTGTCAACGGGTGTTCAACACTCAAATATTTCTGCGTTAAACAGAGAGGTCTCAACAAATCAGATATGCTTGGATTCGAATCCAGAGGAGGTAGATCAGGGAATGGAAAACATTGTACAAACTAAGGAACTACGAGTCACGGGTCCATTTTTTTAGACTAAATTAATATAGATCAAACCTCTAATCCTCCACAAGTAAATTGCATGCGGATTAACGTTGGAATCAGGGTAATTTTCTTCATTTTCTATTGAACATATCTCGGTCAGACTATGAATGATATGTACGGCAGATAATGGCCATTTTTCTGTGTTCAAACATAGTATGTGTGAAATTAAATTAAATTAAATGAAGTTACATGTGTAACAATAAACTCGAGCAGAAGCACGCATGGTGTTGGTCAAAGGTCATTTACTCGATGTTAGTTTGGAAACTGGGGCCCGGTTACCGCCTATAATCATGTGGTTATGCATCGAGGAGTCTACGCTTATGGACAGAGTCGAGAAAGAAAATGAACATTTTTAAGAACTTTGACCAATTCTGTGAAAATGGATATTAAAAAAAAAAGGGGGGGGGGAAAGGAGGAAAAAAGGAAAGGAAAAAAAAAGGAACAATGAAACATCGAGCTGGTAGAACAATTTTTCAAGATGGACACGAACATTGTTGGGTTGCCGATGTAGGCTTCCCTATATATATATTTTTTTTTTGTTGTTTTTTTGTTTCGGCATGCACATGTTTTTGTTGTTTTGGCGTGCACATGTTTTATATAATTGTCGGGCTTGTGTGGCATGGGGAGGAGAGTGAGGGTGTTGCGCTTAAAATGTTCTTAGGTGAACATTTTGGAAAATGGGTGGGCGAGGAATGTAATAACAATCTGGGCCCACCCGAAGAAGGCTGATGTAAGCGGGGGCGTTTCCGGTCGTTGAAAGGAACGGATGTTTGTTTGACCTTATTTCCGGCAGTAGCGGAAATGGCTACAAGAGGCAAACAGAACAGGTGTCTCTGAGAATTACGTGGGCGTGCGTGGTCGAAGCAAAAACCGGAAGAAAAAGTCCCGGTTTGGAGATTATAAAAAGACCTCGGCGCACGGATTTACCAGACAGTCTAGAGAGACAGTCCGGACAGACAGACCAGAGTAGCAGGAGAGAGAGAGACACAACAGACGACACTCCCGTCAACCCATTAGAAGCGCGCTCTCAATTCTCTGTCCCTGTGCTACACGGTCCATCGTCATTAATAAAAATATAACTTTATATTTTTATATATATGCGTGTTTGTTGTTTGTCGATATATAACACAAAGCAAAATATTCAATTTATTTTGTAACAAGTATTTTTTTTATTGTTGAAGTATTTTTTGAGTAAATCAAGTAAAATTACTTTAATTAATTTTTTTATTTTCTCTAAATATACTTCATCAAAGATAAAATTGTTTTTGTCATAATAATTTTGCACAGTACTCTATATATATAAGTTTCCGCAAAAGGGCCTGTTTCGCTGTATCACAGCTAATAAGTGCAGCTCGATTAACTGATTTGATATTAATCGGAGATATTACCCCTAAGCTATAGGGAGAGAAAGGCATATTATATGGCTTCTTATTTACGGAATGTAAACAATTACCAGGAGTAGAGAACGTTGTGTTTCTCAGCCGAGCCAAGAAAGTAAAACTCGGTAGCCAAAAAAAAATTTGCGTGGAGGTAGGGATAAAAACCATTAAACTTTTTCTCAGTTTATAAGGAATGTTTGTTGAAAACAATAAGCAAAATCCTACAATTTTACAACCATACTGGAAAAGTAAATATAAAAAATATTTTTTCGGGAATAGAAAAATGCACCTGAGAAAAATATCAAGCCGAAATTATATATGCTTTTCCACTTGCATATCGTACAAAAAGTTTGACTGTCAATAAATTAATATAAATTTATGCTATTGCAGATGTCTTTTCGATAGTTCTTTGATATTAATATTTTAGCTTTCTATCGCGCTCTCTCTCTCTCTCTCTCTCTTTCTCTCACACACATATGAAACGTATCAAAATCTATAATGTTTCACTTTCATTAAATCTGTTTCCGAAATTGAGAAGAAAATGAAAAGCAAAGAGACACAAAAATAATGGTATTTCCTGATTCTGCATTGGATCTTATTGGTCATATACGTGTCACATGTGTTAAATTACTAAATAATTTTAAATATATGTGCGAGAAAAAAGTGCATAATTCAGCGTAGGTGAAGAAACGTATGTCTGTGGAGGTGTATGTTGGACTGCAACGTTAGTTGATAAATGTGTGTGTGTGTGTGTGTGTCTGTGTGCGCGCGCACTT
>JBBBDQ010000601.1:485000-550000 GCA_037127315.1 Ascarosepion bandense
TAGATAGATGGATAGATAGATAGATAATGAACAGACATAGATAGATAGATAGATAGATAGATAGATAGATAGATAGATAGATAGATAGAAAAATATAAATAGAAAAATGGATGAGCATAGATAGTTAGATGTATATAAATAGAAAAATATATGATCATAGATAGATAGATAGATATAAATAGAAAAAATATGTGAGCATAGAAAGTTAGACAGATATAAATTGAAAAATATATGAGCATAGATAGTTAGATAGATAGATAGACAGACAGATAGATAGATAGATAGATAATGAAAAGACTAAGATAGGTAGATAGATATATAGATAGATAATGAAAAGTCATATTTATATATATATATATATATATATATATATAGATATAGATAGATAGATAGATAGATAGATAGATATAGAAATAATATGAACATAGATAGATAGATAGATAGATAGATAGATGTAAACAAAAAAATATGAGCAGAGATAGATAGATAGAGAGATAGATAGATAGATAAACACAATCAAATAAGAACTGAGATTGATATATAGAGAGGGAGATAGATAGATAAAAACAGTAACTGACATAAGCATAGATAGATAGATAGATAGATAGATAGATAGAAACAGAAAAATTTGAGCAGAGATAGATAGATAGATAGATAGATAGATAGATAGATAGATAGATAGATAGATAGATAGATAGAAACAGAAAAATTTGAGCAGAGATAGATAGATAGATAGATAGATAGATAGATAGATAGATAGAAACAGAAAAATTTGAGCAGAGATAGATAGATAGATAGATAGATAGATAGATAGATAGATAGATAGATAGATAAACACAATCAAATAAGAACAGAGATTGATATATAGAGAGGGAGATAGATAGATAAAAACAGTAACTGATATAAGCATAGATAGATAGATAGATAGATAGATCGATAGATAGATAGATAGATAGATAGATAGATATAAAAATGACTGAGATAGATAGATAAATAAATATAGCAATGACTGAGATAGGTAAATAGATAGATAGATAGATATATTGATAGATGGAAAATACAGATAGATAGAGAGATATAAATAGAAAAATATATGAGCATAGATAGATATATAGATAAACACAATCAAATAAGAACTGAGATTGATATATAGAGAGGGAGATAGATAGATAAAAACAATAACTGATATAAGCATAGATAGATAGATAGATAGATAGATAGATAGATAGATAAAAACAGTATGAGATAAAAAAGTATGAGAGAGATAGTTAGATAGAAAAATATATGAGCATAGATAGATAGATAGCTAGATAGAGAGATAGATAGATAGATAGATAAAAACAGTATGAGATAAAAAAAAGTATGAGAGAGATAGTTAGATAGAAAAATATATGAGCATAGATAGATAGATAGATAGATAGTTAATGAACAGAGATAGATAGATAGATAGATAATGAACAGAGATAGATAGATAGATAGATAGATAGATAGATAGATATAGAAAAAATATGAACAGAGATAGATATATATATATATATATAGATAGATAGATAGATAGATAGATAGATATAGAAAAAATATGAACAGAGATATATATATATATATATATATATATAGATAGATAGATAGATAATGAGCAGAGACAGATAGATAGATACATAGACAGATAGCTAGAAAATGAGCAGACATAGATAGATAGATAGATAGATCGATAGATAGATAGATAGACATAAATAGAAAACTATACGAGCAGAGATAGATAGATAGATATAAATAGAAAAAGATATGAACATTGATAGATAGATAGATATAAATAGACAATATATGAGCATAGATAGATAGATAGATAATGAACAGACATAGATAGATAGATAGATAGATAGATAGATAGATAGATAGATAGATAGATAGATAGATAGATAGATAGATAGATAGATATAAATAGAAAAATAGATGGGCATAGATAGTTAGATGTAAATAAATAGAAAAATATGTGAGCATAGATAGTTAGACAGATATAAATTGAAAAATATATGAGCATAGATAAATAGATAGATATAAATAGAAAATATATGAGCATAGATAGATAGATAGGTAGATAGACAGATAGATAGATAGATAGATAGATAGATAGATAGATAGATAGATAGATAGATAATGAACAGACTAATATAGGTAGATAGATATATAGAAAGATAATGAAAAGACATATATATATATAGATAGATAGATAGATATAGAAAAAATATGAACAGAGATAGATAGATAGATAGATAGATAGATAGATAGATAGATGTAAACAAAAAAATATGAGCAGAGATAGATAGATAGAGAGATAGATAGATAGATAGATATATAGATAGATAGATAGATAAACACAATCAAATAAGAACTGAGATTGATATATAGAGACGGAGATAGATAGATAAAAACAGTAACTGATATAAGCATAGATAGGTAGATAGATAGATAGATAGATAGATAGAAACAGAAAAATTTGAGCAGAGATAGATAGATAGATAGATGGATAGATAGAAACAGAAAAATTTGAGCAGAGATAGATAGATAGATAGATAGATAGATAGATAGATAGATAGAAACAGAAAAATTTGAGCATAGATAGATAGATAGATAGATAAACACAATCAAATAAGAACAGAGATTGATATATAGAGAGGGAGATAGATATATAAAAACAGTAACTGATATAAGCAGTGATAGATAGATAGATAGATAGATAGATAGATAGATAGATAGATAGATATAAAACAACATTGATATAGTTATATATACATATATATATATATATATATATATATATAAAAACAGATTATGATAAATAGAGAGATACAAGGATAAAACACACATAGATAGATAGATAGATAGATAGATAGATAGATAAACACAATCAAATAAGAACAGAGATTGATATATAGAGAGGGAGATAGATAGATAGGTAAAAACAGTAACTGATATAAGCAGAGATAGATAGATAGATAGATAGATAGATATAGAAATGACTGAGATAGATCGATAAATAAATATAGCAATGAGATAGATAGATAGATAGATAGATAGATAGATAGATAGATAGATAGATAGATAGATATAAAACAACATTGATATATATATATAAAAACAGACTGTGGTAAATAAAGAGATACATGGATAAAACACACATAGATAGATAGATAGATAGATATAAAACAACATTGATATATATATATATATATATATATAAAAACAGACTGTGGCAAATAGAGAGATACATGGATAAAACACACATAGATAGATAGATAGATAGATAGATAGATAGATATAAAACAACATTGATATATATATCAAACTAAAACTAAAATGCATGGTGGGAATTTCAAAGAAAACGGTTGATTTCCTTTTTTCATTCTAAAATCACGTGCTTTTGCACTGTACGTGGGGGAGTTCTGGAACATGCTAAAAACACACAGAATGGACAATTTTCGAAGAAAACTAATAAATTCCCTTCATCTTAACGTCGCGTGACACATGAAAAAAAATTCTAAAAACTGAAATATTCCGTTAATTTTTTGAAATGATTTGTGAGCGTATTTGTGGTTACCAACACTAATTTTGTTTATAGATACGTAATTTAGAATAAAACTCATTTCGTCTTTCTGCCTTGAAAAAGTCCATTACGGACGAAACGCGTAGGCGATTTAAAATACAGTTTTCCTCTTGTCTTTATTTTATTTAACCATATTGTCCATAATCTCGGATTAAAACTGAGTATATTTTTAGATAGATAGATAGATAGATAGATAGATAGATAGATAGATAGATAATTCTATCTCTTAATATACATACAAATATTTTATTTAGCATATACAAATGTGAACTGAATTTCTGCCAATAAACTACTCGATATTTGAGTATTGTAGAAATTATTGAATTATATATAAGTGGTTTAATACTTGTCACTGTTTAGTCAGACTTTACCATTTTTTCAATGACTACTTTTTATGTCAGTCGGATGTCTGCATTTGATTTACAGGAAATTTATTTCATAATCTCTTATTCATAAACACACGCAGATATACAAACAAAACTGTCTGCGGATGGATATATATATATATATATATATATATATATATATATATATATATAACTTTTTATATTTAGGAGAACAGTTTGGTCAAGACTTTTAGCAAAGTACTATAATTTTAGAAACATAACGTACAAAAGTAACATTTTCCTGGAATAGTAAATACCAATAATTTCTTTTTCGGAAAATTTGACACAAGAAATAAATCGGGCCACAATTTCAAATGTTTTTCTCACTTGCATATAGTAGAAGAAGGTTGACTCACAATAAATTTATATCATTACCAATGTCTGTCTTTTTATAGCCCTTTCCTATTAACTTTTTCTTTTGTACACAACTGAAAGTGTCCACACCCACACTCATACACATACAGATGCATAAAAAATATTATAAAATACTGTATAATGACTTTCAGTATTCTCGGATATTCTTAAAATTGAATGTGTCGGTAGCAAACAAGCATTTTAGAGTAGAATCGACAAATGACAAGAAGGCATTTGGTGTTCGTAACAATTAGACAAATATTTTAGTCACTAATTTAATCCTTGATTTGTATATGTTTGCCTGGAACGAAATTAATCACCTATGTAATTGATAAATTGATTATTATTCTAAGGATTAACAAACAGTTGCAGGTTATTTGAAGCTAACACACACACACACACACACACACACATATATATATATATATATATATATATTGTCATCCGCAGACAGATCTGTTTCGCCGTATCACAGCTTATCAGTCCGGTTAGATTCCGATTGCTTTTTTACCCAGTATTGAAACCCGACCGAAATGGCGCTAGTCGGCCATTTTACCCCTGGGCTATGGGCGTTCGGTGGAAGTAGGCAGACTTTTTAGCGCATATAATTATACGCGCCCAATAGCTAGTGCGCTGTAATTCATTTCACTGAATGAGCGATGCGTACATATATATATGTACTTTATATATATATATATATATATATATATATACAATATGTATTTTCGCGTGATAATAATGGTTTATTTATAGAAGTCTTACGAATTAATCTTAACTAAGAGAAGAACAGATGGATTAACTCTTTCCGTAAGAAAGAGTTAATCCATTATTATACCAAAATTATACGTAAATTGTATTTACGTATAACTGAAGATAACGGTTCTAAATATAATTGGAACATATGGTATTGTACACGACCACCAATTTACGTATTAAGTAGGCTTGACACTGATTAATTTCGGTGGTCCTATAGTAAGCGTTGTTTCAAAGTTTAGAATTAAATCATGTTTGACAATTGTTCTTAGTTATATATTAATCAATATATTTCTTCTCATCTAAACTTATTTATGAGTGGAACTTTGTCTGTGTGTGTGTATGTTTGCATGTATGTGTGTGTGTCCGTTGCCTATAAGCTCCGAAACGGCTGAACCGATTTTCTTGAAAATTTACACAGTTGTACTATAAACGTCTGCGAGTCTTCCTCAGCTAGGTTTTGTGTCGAGGTAACCCCGATAAATATCGAAAATCGATAATCGAAAAAATCGGGTTATAAAAGGAGTGGTCCGATTTTCATCAGATTTGATACACACATAGGTAAAGTCAGAAGAAAAGATATTCAGAAATTTCAAGGTTGCAGTTCTTATAATAGTGTAGAAAATCGATAATATATATATATATATATATATATATATATATATATATATATATAAGGCAAGATGCTCGTGTGTGTGTCTGTTTATCTGCCTGTATGCATGTATTTTTCAGCCTACATAATTGTAGTTCTTTATCTCAGCCATGATAGCATTTACTCAGAGGACTTATGTAGCCTTCGAAATTCAGTTTACGACGAAAAAAACCTTACTTGATATCGATACCAGGAAATCAAAATTTGACTTACATCCATTCATTTTTCTTTCAGTCTATGGTTTCGCTTGAACTGGAAATAACTATTGCTTTTTAGTCTTTCGTGCCAACGTCCAAAGAGTCTGAGCTCCAGGACCATGGATTAGTTTTAAAGCTTTCATTACACCCGAGCAACTCCGGGATATACTTCTAGTTATAGATAAATAAACCCCCTTTTTCAGGTAAGTTGTTGAAACATTGGGCGTAGAATTCCTATGGTTTCTGTATAAAGTAACACATATATTTTTTTAATAACTTCAAAATTAATAAACAGTTTTTTTTCTCTAAACGTGTTGCAACGATCTAGAAGATTATATTCAGACAAATAAATTTAATGAGTGGAAAAAATGGTAGAGACTGACATAATTTTGACATAATCTTTTTCTGAGTGACGTGGACAATCAATACGTATAAGGACAAGATACACTTACAATTAATGGTTGTTTTTTTTTTTTTTTTTTTTTTTTTGTTTGTTTACTTTGGAAGTGCGCTGTGGTGGAGTGGATCTCGGCTTGGAACGAGAAGTCGGAGAGCCGAGTTCAAATTCTAGTTGAATTCGTTGCATTCACTTAAGCGCAAATAACCTTCCGTATCTTCCATCAAGCTATGAGTTATATAGCAGGACAGACTAGATTCTGTTGCCTTGGTTAGCGAACAGTCTAACGCAGATTTTAATAGTAACCTTCTGCGGAAAAATCGTCTGCCCAGTCATTTCGGTCTCTTTCGAGACATAATTGCCAAGCGTGTGTCATGTATGACACTTAATTAATTTTATCTGATTATCACGATAGATGACAATTCTTCTGCGCATTAAGTTTTTACATTTCAACATTGTAGGGAGTTCATATCCCAACAAATACAGAAATATTTTCTTTTTATTTTTCCTGCATTTTCCTGGATTACGAATTTTTTTTATGCTTTCGCTTCGTGATAACCATTGTTATTTTCGTTAGAAATGAATATATAGAAACCATTTTTTGTTACTGGTGAAAATTCTACCCAGTAAACACAGCTATATTTCAGTAAAAAAACATGAATTAAAGCTTTAAGTTAAAAATAAATAAAAAATGTTCCATACATCGACCATGTTCAAACCTTTTTTCCAATTTTAATATCTTATTTTTAAGATCAAACTATGAAATGATTTCCTATTTTCGTGCTGTTTGCGGAAATCTGAAATGCTTAATACGGAAAAAATGTCGTCTATACCAAGATATTCTTCGAGGGAAAATTGTCTAGCCAAATATGGTTGGCTTGTTCTTAATTGTCATTGATTGTCCGAATTTTTCTTGTCACCTCTGCTGTGAAAACTTTTTTGAAGCTGTGAAGATTTTAGTGATGAATATTTCCTTGATATAAACTTATTTTAAAAGCAAATTGTGTAATTTTCATTTATCTCCGCTTGAAACCCATTTAACCTTTTTTGGCATTGTTGTCCTCATTTTTATTGCCATATCCAGTAAGTTTCATTTATTGTACCTACCATTTTATTTTCAAGTGATTAAACTTTCTTACCGAGCGCTTTATTTCCCTCACTGGGAGATATTGTTCTTTCTCCACGAACCATAACACTTACGGATGTCTTAGTTATCTATCTTTAACTGAGCTCTATGTTATTTGTTCACCATTACTGTAGGTAAGTAATCATTTCATAGTTTGATCTTAGAATTAAAAATAATAAAGTAGGAAAAATCTGAACATGGTTGATAGGCGCATCATAATCTTATTGATTTTTAACTTAAACAAAACGTTAAACAAAACGTTACTTTCTGTTCTTCATTGAAAACATCTTTGCTTAAGAAATACTACTGGCTAAAATCCTCACCGGTAAAGAAAAATATAGTTTCTATATCCATATGCAACAAAAATAACAAACATAGGAAAAAAAGATTCTAATCCAGGACAATGTATGAAAAAAAAAAAGAAAATATTTCTGTGTTTGTTGGAATCTGAAGGCTGTATTATCTTGACTCACTGAATGAAAATGTAATAACTTAAACAAAACGTTACTTTCTGTTCTTCATTGAAAACATCTTTGCTTAAGAAATACTACTGGCTAAAATCCTCACCGGTAAAGAAAAATATAGTTTCTATATCCATATGAAACAAAAATAACAAACATAGGAAAAAAAAAATTCTAATCCAGGACAATGTATGAAAAAAAAAAAGAAAATATCTCTGTGTTTGTTAGAATCTGAAGGCTGTATTATCTTGACTCACTGAATGAAAATGTAATAACTTAAACAAAACGTTACTTTCTGTTCTTCATTGAAAACATCTTTGCTTAAGAAATACTACTGGCTAAAATCCTCACCGGTAAAGAAAAATATAGTTTCTATATCCATATGAAACAAAAATAACAAACATAGGAAAAAAAAATTCTAATCCAGGACAACGTATGAAAAAAAAAAAGAAAATATCTCTGTGTTTGTTAGAATCTGAAGGCTGTATTATCTTGACTCACTGAATGAAAATGTAATAACTTAAACAAAACGTTACTTTCTGTTCTTCATTGAAAACATCTTTGCTTAAGAAATACTACTGGCTAAAATCCTCACCGGTAAAGAAAAATATAGTTTCTATATCCATATGAAACAAAAATAACAAACATAGGAAAAAAAAAATTCTAATCCAGGACAATGTATGAAAAAAAAAAAGAAAATATCTCTGTGTTTGTTAGAATCTGAAGGCTGTATTATCTTGACTCACTGAATGAAAATGTAATAACTTAAACAAAACGTTACTTTCTGTTCTTCATTGAAAACATCTTTGCTTAAGAAATACTACTGGCTAAAATCCTCACCGGTAAAGAAAAATATAGTTTCTATATCCATATGAAACAAAAATAACAAACATAGGAAAAAAAAATTCTAATCCAGGACAACGTATGAAAAAAAAAAAGAAAATATCTCTGTGTTTGTTGGAATCTGAAGGCTGTATTATCTTGTCTCGCTGAATGAAAATGTAATAACTTAATGTAGAAAAGTATTGTCATCCATCACTATATTGAACTCACAACAATTTTAGATCAAGTCACTGAATCCAACTAACGTTTTTATCTACCGGGCTTTGTGTCATTGAATCTGGCAATAAAGATGAGGACAACAATCCAAACAATGAAAATAATGGAAATACTACCTCATCTTAGAAGTATAGACACATATTGAAACATATTTGCTTTTAATTTTGTTCCAACATCAATAATGTAACAATATACTTCTTCATGCAACCTGTCCCAACAGGATAAAGCAGTTCATGGCTCTCTACATTTATCTATTTTATTTCTAAGCAATTCGTATCAACTTATTAGCCTAAGCAATTTATATGTTTTCAACTCTTTACACAATATTTTATTTCTAGGTAAATCACTCGATGTTTCTCTTTGTCATTTTAGACTTCAGAAAACCCAGTGTGGGTCAAATTCTCCAAGCCCTGTTTTGTCATTATATTTTCTAAGAATAACAAATTTCTCTTTACTGTTCCTTATTTTTACGTATTTTCTTTAAATATTCGTAATTATGCGCATATTTCGTCCATAGTATTATAACCAGGCTTCTATAGGGCTGTACCTGTTGTCTTCTGTTTTACTTTATAAATAAGTAAACAATCCACATTCGTTTCCATAAAACAAGATCGATATTAAGTGATATTTGTTGTTTGTTACTATGGAGCTTTTCATGTTTCTTAATAATTCGTTTAGTTTTATAAGGTAGATATAGCCATTCTTATTTTTGTTTCTTACTATGGAACTTTTCATGTTTCTTAATAATTCCTTTAGTTTTGTAAGGTATATATTACCATTCTTATTTACATTTCGATCTTTGTGTTACACTTTCCGTTTCCATTTATAACACTTCGAAAAACACGTAAATTTACGTCTAGGATATTATGCGGTTTCAGATTAAATTATTGCATTAGTGTAGAGGGTGCATCATGACGAATTGTCAGAAATAATTTAACAAATATTCCTCTGCTGCAATATTAAACCAATTTTAAAAGATATTTTTTCGGAAAAAAAATCCACAAAATGACAAACGATTTCCAAATCGGATAATAACGAAACACTTTATCTTGTGAACTCGTGACTCAGCGCAAACGGTTGAATGTTTTTGAAATTAAAATCGATAATTGTGGTTGAATTCTCAAGAAAGTATCTGAAAAATATTTGCATTGTTGAAAAAAATGTCGTCTTTAATGAATTCTAAACATAATTAACGATTGTTGTTCTTGATATTTCTTCGATTTTGTAGAACAAAAATTATATGTGTCCATATAACACTGTGTTGTGACAATTGTTTATAATTTTTTTGTTCTGCCAAGAAAGCTAGTATGCAAAATCTTTGATCTGAGAACTGGTAACGCGTGCTAAACAGGGGATTTCTTTAACCACTCAAAATATATTTGTCGTATATTTTCCATTGGTCAATGCTTCGTTTTAAATCGAAAATGAAGATATATATATTATTAATTAAAAGATACGCGTAATTAGATCATAATGATTAAAGTATACGAATATATATTTTATAATAATTAAATGATACGAATATATATTCGTCATAGCAACACGAGTAATTATGGCATAATAACTAAAGGATAAATACATTTCAGCCAAAATAAAAAGGGTAAAATTATTTGCCCTTTCTAATTATTAACGGTTGGGTATAATTATATCATAATTATTTAATGAATACAAATATATCTGCCTGTATAATAAAAGTGTACGAATAATTATGCTATATTGATTTAAATACTAAGAATAAATCTGACATAATATTTAATAATTCTGACCAATGAAAAGAGGATACGAATAATTATGCTATATTAATTAAAATGCTAAGAATAAATCTGACATAATAGTTAATAATTCTGACCAATGAAAAAAGGATACGAATAATTATGCTATATAGATTAAAATGCTAAGAATAAATCTGACATAATAGTTAATAATTCTGACGAATGAAAAAAGGATACGAATAATTATGCTATAAATCACTGTCCAACAATTTTTAACTTTCCAAAAATTACTAGACTAAGACTAGGTGACTTTTAGTAATTAGGGTGCCCTGCAAACCGTTTTTCTCTATCAGTGTTTTGAAAACCGCATACTAAAACTTTATATTTTTTCGTAAATTGAGGCTTTTTAAACTAAATACTATAGTTTTGCTTAATTAAAGTAAATGATTTTAAATGAATATTCTAATGGTTGTTTACAATTTTTAACAGTTATATACAACAATATTTAGATTCGCAAAGAAAATATACTATTTTAACTAATTAGATTTACGATTTCACTTGATAAAACGTTTCAAAATGTTGAAAATTAACTTAAATTGCAAGAAAAAGGCACACACGAAACAAATCTAAACTGTGAGCGGTGTCTAACGGTATTTAGGATTCTTCTTATGCTTGCTACAAGGGTCATTATGTTGTAGAATCCAAATAAAATCTGCCAACAGAGCTGGGCTTCACTTTCCATTGTAACGCGTATCCATTGCAGCCCTGTCTTGCTGAAATCGTTCCCCGTGTTCATCGCTTAGATCTGATGGATTTTCTGGAAAAAATGAAAAATTGGTGTGGGGAAAATGGAGCTTCACCTACATATTATATCCCAATCTCTGATACGATTTAATAAAATCGGCCACTAAAACCTCATAATCTTCAGATTTATGATTTAATATATATATATATATATAGCATACTCTCTTGAAGCTAACCCGTGCTGCTAGTTCCAGTTCAGTGATAGTATCATCAAAAGCGTGGTCAAACATAAGTTTTCTAATCTGTGGACCAACAGCTACGCCTTCCTTTACTTTTCCTCTCAGATACTTAAAAATAAGTTTATCGTTGTCTACGGACTTTACAAATTGCTTGATTAACCCTAATATGTAAGGGAGGGAGAATATATTTTTCTTTTTCCACGAGTGGGTCTCGAATGACGTTGTGGGAGCCTGACATACCCTCTGTGGGTTCTCATTCTGAACGTATGTAATGTTCTTTTTTAGCGCAGCTATCCCATTTGCATAGTAAACACATATTTTGCGAAACCTAATTGAAGTCCAGCTTCAGAAGCACAGTTTTTGTACTTTAAGGTGAATAATCAACAAACAGTCTCTATTCAGTAGGGTCGTAGCTCAAATTCAAATCCATGAACAGTCCAAGAATATTATTACAATGTGACAATTTGTTTTCTAAAGCAAATTTATGTACAAAGTCATCAGAACGCGATCTGAACATGTTTACTCGAACATCTTTATGCAACACATTCTTTTCTTGTATCCGCGAAGCTAAC
Source organism: Ascarosepion bandense (assembly GCA_037127315.1). Lineage (NCBI taxonomy): Eukaryota > Metazoa > Mollusca > Cephalopoda > Sepiida > Sepiidae > Ascarosepion > Ascarosepion bandense. The sequence continues at coordinate 497,257 of JBBBDQ010000601.1, forward strand.
ACTTCATTCTGATATTTTGTTAAATTGAGATTTCTCAAGAGATCGTTTAGCTCAGTTTGGGTGAATAGACTTGGTTCTAATTTTGAAGCTGCCATCTCTAAAGATTCATCATGCTTAAATTAAGATACGCCTTCTGGATCCGACTGTCTGGAATCGGAAAATTACAATAAATCTACAGCCTTTAGTTTTAGTGTAACAGGAATCGCTTAAAAATGTAGCACAGGATAGATCGCTGATACAAAATTTGGGTATTCGTCAGATATTTTAGATTTTTTTTCTTGATACCTGAAATAAAAATAACAATAAAAATAACAATAGAAATAACAAATGAATACCATTTCATTTTATTTAGAATTCTAATGTGTAAGTGAATAAGGGTAAAACTAGAATGTAATTAAAAATATGAAGTTAATATAGATTTAAGACAGAAATAGCAATCTTCAATGTGATTTCGCGGCTCTCTCCAGACCATTGGAAAACGTAATTTGAGGCACACAGAGTGACGCTGCTTGGAATAAATTGACTTTGAACTGTGTCGCGCATATACCCTAAGTTATAACACACATGCTCATTTCTCTTGTTTTTAACAGTACTTGCAAGGAAAGTTTGTAGGGTGTTGTCGTCTCCCCCACATCGAAGATTTTCTGTCAATGACCATGGCATGTGAAGGTATGCACGTTAAGTTTTTTATATAATTTTTCATGTGATCTGATAATATTTTTATTTTATTTTCAGCAAATAAAATATGTACTAAATTTACCGAATGTTTGATATTTCGAATTGTTTCCGGCTATACTTTTACCCATACTCAAATATGATTGTTATTTCATTTGTTCTCGAATATGAAGATATTTTATGTATGTGTGTAGAGTTAGAGGAATGTTTTCTTTTCCAAACACGGTCAGCAGATTTTGACCGTATTCATAGTTGATACTAATGCGTGTTCACGTTTTCTTTTTTTTTCTTCTTTTTTAGCAATAATGCTTCTATAAGTCTTAGCATTTTACATGTGAGTAATTCTGTTATATATGTATTATCGGCGAGTATATTCCGGATATAGTTTGGCATATCTCTTAAATAAATCATAATAGAGCTATGGTAACATGAATATTTTTGTTAAACATGTAATATATCCAATTTAATTATTTAAGATTTTGGATTGATTAAGGTCATAGTTCTTTAAAGGACATATAAATTTGTAAATAATGTTTTGCAAGATATAAATTACAGAGAATCAAACACATCTTTGAGTGCCGGATGCAAGTCTTCCTTATTTGCGAAGGATTTCCCACTAAGAAGTGTGTCCAGGGAATAGAATAAATTGTTGGCGCAAGGTCCGTTGAATAGGGTGGATGTTCACCTTATTTCCCGGTTAATTCGCAGTATATTGGTCCACGCGCCACATGAAGCCTTGTATTTTCATAGAAGAACAGTATGCACTTTCAATAAAACAAAGCTGGCTTCTTCTGTTTCAGTGTATGTTTCACAAGTTACAGTCCCTGCAAGTGTAGATCCGTAGGCTTAGCCCGTTTATTGCAGCTCATAATTCAAAACTTATGTGGTTAGAGGCACATTGGCAAAAGTTATCGATGACTATAAAGGATTACTTTTAGGATTAACGGTATGGAATATATTTTGTATACTATTTTTATAATAAATAACAAAAAACGGCAAAACTATTTGGTTATTTTGTATTATGTACAGTGTAATCAAAAATGTATTCATGTTAACCTGCTGACAACATTCATTCATTGAGAAATTCATAGTTCAGTTTTATCCCTGTGTATATTGCGATAATAAATAACCAGTGAAATATTGATTTTCAAACTAGCATGTAATTGAAATATCTTCTGAAATGAAATCTCATGCATAATTTTCAGAATTTCGATGACATTTACATACACTTTGGATGTAATGAATACATTTTTCAAATTCAACATAAGTTTTATGCTAGTTGAATCCCATTTCAAATGGAGCAACATGAGATCCAGAATATCCAGGGTAACTTGAAATTTTGAACATATAAAATAACCAATAATTATAAGAATATATTTTATACGATGTGATATTACACTGGTAATGTTAGAAAATACATTTATCTCTTTATAAAATACCATGTTTCCTGCGAAATATGCTTCAATAAAGTAAAAAGAAATCTTCAGTCTACCTAGATGTATGAAAACTTAAGATATTCTACGGTTTTTGGCAGATTAAACCCATTAGACTTTTTCTTCTATGTGCCCTGTCCATTTCAAGACGTAGGCGATTATGGCTTTCCACGTCTCTCTATCCCTGGTGGCACTTAGAACGCCTTCTCCTGTTACACCATCCAACCCTCATTTCATCATCCACCTGATTAGGTCCTTCAAATGTGTTATCCGTTGCTTTCCCTGTCACTTTTTTTCTCTATTTGGCCTGTTAATATCAGATTCTCTAATCCCTCCTTCCTCATTGCGTGTCCCAGGAGCTGTCTCTTCCTGATGCTCAGTATATAAATCCTTTTCATTGCTCACATGCCCGATCCATGATATTGTCAGCATCTTTTTGTAAAACCACATTTCAGTTGCTTCGATTCTTTCTTTCATCTTTGATGATATTGCCCAGCATTGACTGCCATATTGAAGAACTGACAAAACATAGCAATACAGTACTCTCGTCTTTGTTTCTAGTGAAGTTATCCTGATTCTTAATACTTTATTCAACTTCTGGAATGCTTCATTCGCCATGCCAATTCTCCTTCGGATCTCTGTGTCACACTTTCCGTCTTCTGTTATAACACTTCCCAGGTATTTAAATTGTTGTACAAGCTTGATTGTAGTATCCCCGACCTATATTTGGCATATTGGGCTGCCCTTTTTACTGATGACCATGCATTCGTTTTTCTTGCAGTTTATTTGTAGGAGGTCTTGTATTTTCCTTTCTGTTTCTGCTATCAGCACTGTATCATCTGCGTACCTTAGGTTGTTTAAACTGTGGCCTCCGATGACAAATCCAGGCATAACTTCCAGAGTCCTCAAAATATTCGCGATGGATGAGTAATGTTCTCGATCTTTTTTAATACTTTAAATGCATCACATTAAAACGAAACTTGTTAATTGATAGCAGTGGTCCAATCCTGGATAGATATACCAAAACAAAGATTTTAGTAGCTCTTAGAAATAAGTCATGGCACCTAGTCGGGGTGATTCAGGAGGAAATCAGCACCGGTCGTTATTTGATAATAGTTTTTATTGGTGACAAATAGAAACGTGTCGAAAACACTAAACGCAAGATTGAAAGAATTAGAGAAAGATGAATGAAGACTGTCTAAATATCTGCCAGTACTGGGATCTGCGACGATATTAAGTTAGATGCAGGACGTTTGAATTGTATGGACGGAATTATTTCCCCAGTGACAATCACTTTACATCGAATGTCAATATGCAAATAGGTGAAACTATAAGTGAAAGAGATTCCGAATATTTCTTCTGCACCTTAAGCAACAATGATGCAATCAATAAATGCAAGGTCAGTTCGAAATTATTTATATATAAAATAACTTAATATCTTCATAAATATAATCTTTAGTTTATTGCAATATTAATCACTATATATATATATGAGAAATGTGTATGTACATAATTATATATATCAATATATATATTCAGTTTGTTATATATATTATATTATTTATATATTATATACGTGTGGTACTTATTTGAAAGCGCTCAATATTAGTGATAGAACTGACATATGTATATATATGTCTATACATGTATACACACACACACACACACACACACACACACACATATATATATATATATATATATATATATTCACACATAGAAACACACACACTCTTACACATACATGGTGTTTAACTTTGGCAATGTTTAGCGCCAAGTTTATCGTTTTTCAGCATTTTTGCTGATAAAATATATTTTAGCAAGTGGGGTTCTAACGTAAAATCCTCGTTATCGTGGTGGAGAGACAGAGAGAGAGAGAGAGAGAGAGAGAGAGAGAAATCTCATTTAACGAGTCAAACTCTTTGTACTTAAAAAGTTTGGCTCGTTAAATGAGCAGATTCTTGCCGATTTCAAATTTTCGTGAGGACAAATTGATGGTGTTTTCACTCATCAGGGTATTTTACCAATAGGTCCGGTTTTTTCTTGTTTATGTACAACATGATGTGATTTTTATGGGAGTAGTATTATTTGTGATTGGTTGATTAATCTTTAATTCTTTTTGTTTATAATTGTTTGATTTTTCCTTATTTCTTTGATTAATTTTGCCATTTATTTTCATTTTGCAGGTTTATATTTTTTCTTTACTTGTAATTTAGTGTGCATGAGAATGAATGTTTATTTTATTATCTTGGGTTAAGATGTTTTGTTATCTTTATATCTTTTTTATTGATTTGATCTTTTTATTAGTGTTGATATATTTTGCCGCCTGACGGTTTATTTTTTCGACGTTATGATTGGATGTATTTGTGCATTTTCTATTTGTGTGTTTTATGTGTGCTTTTTATTTCACGGTTGTTTTATTATTTTCTGCTTTTATGTGATTGAGTATATATATATATATATATATATATATATATATATATATATGACTAATATATTATGCTCTCATTACCATTGAGCTCTCTGGAGAAGGAAATTTTAGAAACAGTTTCCACTTCTGCTATAAGCATGACTCTTCAGAAATGAATTGAGTTCTTTCGGTGGCTGGCGTGATTATACACTGCTTATATACAACACGTTAAAATTTCCCTTGTCTGAATCAATGCGCTTATGGCTTAGTGGGTAGCGACTCCGACTGACACCAAATCGGTGGAGTTTCGTTCCCGGCCAGAAGCAAGTGGATGTTATAGCCACACTGATGAGCTGCGAAGCAGACTTGTATGTGGATGACTAATATATATATACATTAGAGTAGATAGACTAAACTATCGCCCGGTTCACACTCCACCCACGTCTATTGAACAGGTGTAGAGGCTCATCCCTTGTTCTCTGTTTAGGATGTGGTTTCCGGCTTTCTCTCTTCTAATCTTTTCACTCTTACGTAGCCCCCGGCACATCAGTGGCGTTACCGCCTTGCTTGGGGTGCTATGATTAAAAAAAATATGTATATATATATATAATTTTTTAAAGATTTTTGTCTATACTGCTTTTATTTTCTATGATAGCTGAAAAAATTATTAAGTTTTCTAAAACTACCATAAGCACGAAAGTCATTCAATAAATAAGGTGAATTTTTTCGGTATGAGAACTTCTAAGCAAAACCAAAACATACAAATAATATAAATATGAGAAATGAAACTGTATACAAACACTGAACCAGGACAAAAACAGAAAATAACTCCACCATAATCGAAAAAAAAAACACATAACGCCTACAAATACAAATATACGCACACTAAACAGCCATAACTCAAATAAATTAAACCGTCACGTGGCAAAACATCCCAACACACTAAGAAAAAGGTCAAACCAATAAAACATAGGTCAATAAAGCCAAATAGCTGAACCTAGTATAAAAAACGTAAACAAAAATCTGTTCAAGCGCAATTTAGGAATAGAAACAAGCTATAAAATTAAAAATTAATCAAACAACTGCACATTCAATATAAAAAGGAAAAATTGGAAGAAAAAAAAACAATCAGAAACAAAAAAACAATCATAAACATCACATTAGCAAGAAAAAAAACCATGACCTAACGGCAAATATCTCTGACGAGCAAGAAACGGCGTCCTCACGAAAATTTGATGTTGCATGTATATGCTCAGTTAAAGAAATAAACTCTTTGTACTTTTACAGATAAATCCTATGTTTTAGTGCTTATTTTAGCCCGAGATATCTTCACGTATTAGTGATTCCTATGTTTATATTATTCATATATATAAATGACTTCTTCTAAATATTGCTTTAATCAATAGAGATAACCGGAGATAGATAGATAAATAGATACGTAAATACAACACACTGTTAAGCTATTAATGCTATATTTCAGTATTAAAACTATTCATATATAGAGAAAATTAAATGTAAAAGATTATGTTTCATTTAAAACGAGAGAAAATAAAGAATGGTTATGTTTTTATTTATTTTTCTTATGTTCTTATAAGTTTCTTCTTTTCCGGACATAAATTATGCAGAAATTGGCCGAATATTCTGTATGTCCGTGGGCTATTGTCTCTAATTTTTTCATGAACTCTGAATGATAATATGTTTACTTTTAATTGAATGTATCGCTTGTTTTGTGTATAGAATGTCTTCATTTCCAAACAGTCAGTACATTGTGGACAGATTCATAGTAGATGTTAGTGCGTTCAGAAAACGAAGAATACTTTAAAAATACAAGAACAATTAAATAAAAAAAAATGAACTGTTGTAACTTGTCAGTCGTCTTGAATGACATTTACATAAAAGTGTGATTGCTACTGTACACATATGCGCAAGGATATATTCTGTTACACACACACACACACACACACACACACACACACACACACACATATATATATATATATATATATATATATATATATAAAATAAAATAAGTTTTTCATTTTTCAAATTGTAGTTGTATGATCATTTCAACATGAAATCCCTAAGAGAGATTTCTCATATCGTCAGCAACATACACTTTTTCAAAAATGAAAAAACATTATATTATTATAAATTTATATCAGCACTGCAATTTTAATTACATTGAGCTCTCCACCTGTATCATGTTTTAATATTGAAATTTTAATATTAATTAGGATCAGGTTCTTCCGTTTGGATTAAAGTTATTTTATATATATATATATATATATATATATATATATATATATATATATATACGTGTATGTGTGTATTTATGAAGCATATGTTTATTTAAACATATCTGATTAAATAATTCAGAAATATGTTTATTTATTTTTGTTTTTAGCCTCTGGTAATTACGACTAATTTTCCTTTTATGGTGATTAAGAATATAAGATATGCTCAGTATGTATTTTTATAATGCCAATTATTTTCAATATTTTTCGAGTCCATTTTCAGGTTGTTAATTTATAAGTCGCAATTAATATCGTTGTCCGTTACAAAAAAGTGTTAGTTATGAATATCTTACATTTTAACCGATAGAAGTTTTGAGCATACACGTAATTTTGAAATCCGCGTCGCGTCCCAAGTTGCATTCAAATCAAAGAGCCGTGATCAATTTTGTATTTCTTTCTCTTTGGGGTTGGTACCTTTAGAATACGCGCGAATTTATTTATTATCTCCAACAATTATGAATTAAAAGTCAAGACAGTTTGATATATAAAGTCTAATCATAACGGCGGAAAATAAAACAGAAACTTACTCTTTCTCCAGAAGTCATGGTAATTTACAGATAATAAAAACGAATTTTATGCAAACCCTTAGAATAAAAAAAGTTGCCTTCTATAAAAAAATAAAAAAATAAAAAAAATAAAAAAAACAGCAGACTACAGCGTTTAATCAAAATCTCAGTCTGGTGTGAAATCGGATGAGAAAGAGTCTTGGGAAATAAATCAATTGGAATTAAGCGAACTGATTGCCTTCTTTAGTCTAATCAGAAAACCTATACACATGTTAGGCAGGCGTAGCAGTATATAGGATATCAACTCAGGCCGGTGGTGATTCTTTGTTTCTTTTTCATCCAAACGGCACACTTTAACAGTCATGTAATTATGAAATAAAACTTGAATATAATCTTCGGAAGCTCAAGAGGGGCTTGCTATTGAAATGAACACTGGCAGTTATTATTTATATCTCATTTCTTTTCAGGATATGGATAAAGGCTAACACGTTTTACTGTTTGTTTACTTTTTTGTTTTTGTTTTTGTTTATTTTTTTTTTGTTTTTTTGTTTTTTGCTCTAAATAACCTAAAAAGTTATTTTAGCGTTTGTTTCCTTATTCTGTTAGCAATGCACACTTACTCTAACGAAATAGGTTAATTGCTTTTTATCCCAACTTGATTTACCTTCCGTCTGTACTGAAAGAGCTAAATTCTCTGTAAACTTTTTTCCAGCCATATATCCCAGAAATATATACATCAATCGCTGGGTGAAAATATCAGTTTCTTGTTATTATTTTCCACAAGACATCTCCGTTTTATCCAAGCCTACATCTTTATAAAGATATTCCCACATTCACTGACAAATGCTGTTACCTAAAATTTTGGTATCATTTTCTCTCTTTATAAGGATATTTTCCAGTTTCTTAATGCTTATCTTTTTTTAGGCGATACAATTTGCTAATTATCATCATTATCATTTATTCAATTAGTGCATTTTGGTCCGCCGTAGTCAACTCATTACTCTGATGTAATTGTGGTTCATAGAGATATACATGGCAAACTAATGATATGACTTGCCTGTTACTTTTGCACCGTTGATGTTGAATTCACGCTGTTCCTACTCACAAAATTTACTCCTGCTACTGGTAAAGCCATTGACTTTTGAAGTGCAACACCTTCTGACCAATGGCTGCTTGGAAGAGGGTTTCACCTTCAGTGGTCGGGTTGGAAAATCTTTTCGACTATTCTCACAGAATTTAAGCAGCATGTTAATATCGTTGGACAGAGTGTAGCCGGCGTAGTCGGATGTAGTCCGTGGACTAATATAGTTCAGCATCCCAATTCACCTGAGTAAAGCAGGCTCGACTGCTTTGCTGCAAAAGTACTACCACTGACGATACACCTATTTAACCCGTGCAAAATTATGCGTATTTCCTCTGTTTGATTAAGATTTTTCCACATGCTTAAATCAAGTTGCATTTGTCATGCTGTTTCCTTTTTAGATTCGACTTAGGAAGCTCACAATATGTCACTTCTGGCGGACTTACTTTACTTAATAACATATGCAGTAATTTTTAATTTTCTTATAGGAAAACAAGGATGTACAAGTTACCTCCCCTTATCATTCTGGAAAATAATCTACTCTCTCTGATACACTTACGATCTAGACAGTTAAATTATTGTAGCCTCTTGATTTCGATTATCAAATAAGTAGTTAGTATCCTGGGTCTTTTGCTTTACTGACATCCGTGCATTCGGTGTTCTTGCTGCTGAAGGTCATCTAGTTCTTCTTTACTATCTTGTGCAAAATTTTATTTCTAGTTTCTTTTGGTGATTTACAATTAAAAACCATAACGATACTTCAGCTAAACTAGTGTTTTAATAGAAGACAATACCGAAGTTCGAAAGATAAGGGAAAGTGGCACCCAAAATCTAAGTGAGGTATTAAGATAAAGGAAAACAAACAAAAAAATATCGACATATTAACATAATACCAGCCATTCTATATGGTGGTGAACGCTAGACAATTTTGTCATAGATAAAGGGGAGACATGAATCAACAGAAATTTGCGTTTACAGAACGATTAGAACATGTAAAAAAACAACCAAGTTTTAGAGGAAAGGGAAAGAAAAACGACAACTCCATACAACATATGAAAGAGACATTTGAAATTGTTAGTGCGCATTATGAGCAAAGTCGGTTTATAAAATCTGATGCTCATAGTACTTATTGAATTTAAGAATAGCAGCGGCAAATAGAGCTTATTCTATCAAGGAGTTTGTGTAAATGGATGCAAGCACAGAGTTTAGGAGAGATAACAAAACGGCAAAGTTTATACTGGCTCGGAATGGCAAATAGCGGAGCCGAGTTCGAATTCCAGTTGAATTCCTCGCATTCACTTACTCGCATATACCCTTGGGAAAGGTATTGGTCGGTCTCTTCCCTCCAGCTATGTGTTAAATAATAGGACAGATTGGGCCTTGACTGGCAACCGAAGAAAGCAACTGCACCCTACTCTGGGATAGTCTTCTGCCCAGTCAGTCATGTTTCTTTCGAGACATGATCGCCTAAAAGCCTGTATCACATATGGCACTTAACTGAATAATTACTAAAAACTATAAAGAATAGGAAATTGGGTTGAGTCATGACCCCAACGTTTTTCACCAAGAAGAAGGAACATTTTTAATACAAGCAAATTTTCCAGAATATAGATTCTTAAAATTGTCGAGATTTGAGCAATAACCCAAACTTAGCAAATATGAAATAGATAAATATATAGTGAGTGAGTGTGTGTGTGCGTGTGTGTGTGTGTGAGTGAGTGAGTGTGTGTGAGAGAGAGAGAGAGAGGGGGAGAGAGTGTGAGAGATTGTTTCAGCGATAGTAGATAGACGTCCAGAATTATAAGGGGACGTAACTTGTACTTCCTTGTTTTCCCATAATAAAGCTCAAAGAAAAAAATTACTGAATAGATTATTAAGTAAAGTAAGTCCGCCAAAAGTGACATCTTGTGCGCTTCCCAAGACGAATCTAAATAGAAGAAAGTATGACAAACGAAAGTTGACTTAGGCTCTGTGTATTTATCGGCTTACTGCCTGCCTGACAAGCCACTGGGCTTACACGCTTTTGTTATGGCGTATTAATTCTCCCAATTGATCGAGCTTCTCGACTGTTATGCCTGGAATCAAGCCAACTATCAAACCTTCCAACACACTCAAACACACACACACTCAAACACACACACACACACACACACACACACACACACACACACACACACATTTAATTTATTTTCCTTTTTCATTTCTTCATTTAATTATTTCTTTCCTTTTTTGTATATTCAATTTCTTTCCGTTTTTCATTGAATGCATTGTTATTTTATTGTTTCATTCATTCTACTGATTATAATTTCTTCTTTTTCTTTATTACTTAAGTATTTCCATCTTTTTTTTTTCATTCATTCTTTTTATGAATTATCTCTTTGTTTATTCTCATTTTCCTTCCTTTAATTTTAATGTGTTTCTTTCATTTTATTGATTGATTTCGTTTTTCGTAGTTTTTTTTCATTCTTTTTACTTCAGTATATTTTTATTTTCGTTTTTATTGATTCCAATCTTCCTTCTTTCTTGTTCCTTCCTTTCTTGATGCGTGATTTTCTTTTTTCGTTCTTTCTTTCAAACTCAATATATTTTGTTGTACTTCATCTTTTCGTTGACTTTTACGTTTTATTCTTTTGTTTGTTTGTTTCTTTGTTTCTTTGTTTCTTACTTTCTTTTTTTTGTGCTATCATTCTTTTTCTTAGTATATTGTGGTATCGTTTTTTTTTCCAATATGTGAATATTTATTCCATTCATTTCTTCAGGCTATATTTTCTTCTTTTTCTGCACTGATGTATTATTTCTTTTTTCTTAATGTCTATATTTTAATTTCAATACTTTAATATTTGTTTCTTTCTTTTTATTTCTTAAATAAATGTCAATTCTCTCTTTTCCCAATGTTCATTTAGTCTTTTTTATTTCCTTCATTTCTAAATTCTTTCTTTTAACTTTCTTTTTTTTCTTTCTTTCTTTCCTTCTTTAAGTTTTTATTTCTTCATTCCTTTTCTTCCTTCTCTTTACTGGTTACTTTTATTTGATTCCATATCAGTTCCCCTATTTTTTATTTTCTTCCTTTTCTTCATTGATATCATCTTTCTCTGTTTTTTGCTTTTTATTTGTTTTTCTTTTATTTAAACTTCGTGTCTTTTCCCCGTTCTTACAATATTTTGTCTTCTTTCTTTCTTCGTATATTTAATTTCTTTCATTCATTCTTTCACTCTTTCTTTCTTTCTTTCTTTCTTTCTTTCTTTTTCTAAATATTTATTCCTAATATCTATTCGTTTAATTTTTATTCTTTCATTATCGTTTTCCTTTCATTATTCTTTCTTCACAAGTTTTGTCATCTTTCTACTTTCAATAATCATCGTTCCTTTTTTTTTCAATTATGGCATGTCATCAACCATTCTTAGATATTTTCTTTCAGTTTGTATTACTTTTTTCATCGATTTCTACTGTCTTTTTTTATTTTCGTCTTTTGTATTCATTCTTAATCTTTTAATTTTGATTTTTTATTCAGTGTTAAATCTTTCGTTCTGTCTTTCTTTTCTTAAAAGTTTCATTCCGCATTCTTTCGCTGTTTTAATGATACTTTTCTTTTTCATTTAGTAATCTCTTATTTGTTTTTTATTTATTTTTTTTGCTGTATTTTTTCTCATCTATTGTTGTTTATTTTTTCATTCTGTTTGTTTTTCTTCTTTTGCTTCTGGATTTGCTTTCTTTCTTTATTCCTTTTATTATTTCTTAGTTTTTTCTGTCTTTCTCTACTCATTTCCTCCACTGACTTTCAACTTTCGTTCATGATTTTTTTTCGTTTTATCTCTCTCTTTCTTTTTACCTTTTGGATTAATTTCATATCTCTTTCATCTTTTTTCTTTATCTTTGTCTTTGATTTTGGTATTTCGTATAATTCATTTTTTTCATTGATTTAATCTTTCTTTCTTATCTTTATCTCTGCTTACTTCTTACTTCTTTCCGTCATTTCTGTTTTCTTGCTTTCTTTCTTAAAATATATGTGAGTGCCTAACTGATTTCTTACATATTCATTATCTGAGTCTTCCCTCCGATAACGGCGTGTTCATCCAACTTCTCATCTGCATTTTCTGTCTCGTCATGATGGCCGTTCAATGTTGATCGTCTGCAAAATGAATAACAAAATAAATAGAATATTCTAATCACTCTCCACTTTCTACTTATCTTTCAACCTTTGATTTTCTTCGAAGATTCCCGTCTTTCGGTATTCTACACCCATTCGTTGCTTACCTCTTCCATTCTACTCAGCTTCTCAATCTTACTTTTATTTCAGTTCCGCTGTCAATCAATCAACTCCTCCCCTTACATTCAGTGTCTGATATTTTTTTGCACTTCCGTTCTTTCCTCATCTTCTAACGATTTACTTCACTCATTTTTCAAAAAACAAAAAAGTTTCCGTGCATCCTGTATTTATATTAAGACCCGTCTTACTTTATATTTCTTAAAGTATAACCAATTTTATATTATTTTATGGCAAACGAGCGTGACTTTCATTCTTTAACTATTTGAGAAATATTGTCCAAAGATCAAGTGACTTATGATAAATAGGTATTTTGTATCAGAATATTGGGAAATGTACACTGAGATATACAAAAATTTAGATAGATAGATTGATAACTAGACAGAAATTAATCATATAATATATAAAGTAGAGTAATATTTTTAATATTATTAATTCAATTGTTATATATATATATATATATATATATATATATATATATATATATATATACACTGGCATGTACGCATCGCTCATTCTGTAATGAATTAGAGCACTCTGGCTATTGTGCGTGTATAATGATAATATACACGCTACAAAGTTCGCCTTCTTCTATCGAGCGCCCACAGCCCAGAGGTAGAATCGTCGACTGACGCCAATTCGGTCGGGTTTCAATCCCGGGCTAAAAGCAGTCCGAGTCTAACCGTACTGATGAGCTGTTATACAGTGAAACAGATCTGTCTGCGGATGACTATATATATATATATATATATATATATATATATATATATATAAACATATTACGAAAATTAACGAAACTTGGTTATAAACAACCGACAATTTGAAATAATGTTGACACAATTATATATATGAGGACATTGAAGTCAACAGCCAAAGTCGACACTAAGTTCAATACTAAAAGTAATCTTTAGGCCATGGGCATTGTAATCTCATCATATATACACAGGTCAGTGATGCATTGTCAGTAGCATATTGCCTTATGCGCTCAATCCATCACCGGCCTGTATATCTAAAATATCAAGCAAAATTACAACGCACAAGTGCTGACGATTGCATTTAGCAGAAAAATGACTATTAAATTTGGGTGTTGAATTTAATGTCCTTTTAAATATGCTCAAGTAAGTAATACTCCTTTAAAATGTAAATGCTCCGAACAGTAGACTGTTATTCTATTTGTTTTACTAATCTTAATATATATATATATATATATATATATATATATATATATATATATATATATATATATAGTAATTAATGATAACATTCATATTAACCGATGGATGTTAATTATTTAGGTCTTGTCATATAAAATAAATTTCTATCGCGTTTAGTTTTCATTCCTTTTATCAATAATCTCCTCATGTAAATACTTTCTAACATTCAATTCTATTTTCAATTTTTAATTTCTATGTTGGCTTTGGCCTTATTAAATTAAATTTATTTAGTATTTAACAAATAATGTATATTGGTTGGTTGCTATCTGGTTGGCTACGCGCAGCATTAATATATGTTCCTAGTTTCATGAAAATCACTTTAAAAATATAAATTCCCAGGAAGACTAAAAACGGACGTCTCTAAAAAAGAAAGAAAAGTAATAAAAGCAGAACTGTTTTGAGATAATTAAATTAAGAAGACGTCTGGAAGATAACGGAGCCAAACGTTAAATATGCTCTTTAATAAATTTAATGTCTAAAATAAATACGGCCGTTTTTATTTATTTCTTTTTTTAGTTAATAACACTAATGAAATTTTGTATGTCCAATAAGAAATGATTATATTTAACGCACATTGGTTCCATTTATTTTACAGAAATAAAAACAAAATATCTAATCTAAAATAAAAAAGATTAATAACATCCTTGAAATATTCATAAAGAAATTCAGACATTCGCAAATAAACTGAGAAAATTCAATGAGTCCTGTAAAATGCAAGTTAAATTTAAAAAGAATAATTTCTCCATCCTTTAAAACCAATCTTCGGAAGACGAATTGTTATTATTTACGAAGGCAAGCTTAGCTTGACATCAGGATAGAAGTATGGCGGACATGACATAAAGAAAACGGAATTCACGAATAAAGATCAGTGAAAGGTCAGCAAACTACTGGTCCACGGTTCTTATTCTTGGCGGTAATTTCTCTCCAGAAATTCCTATCATTTTTTTTTTAAGCATTTTACCCCGAGCAAGGCGGAGATGCCACTGATGTGCGGGGGGTTACATAACTGAAAGAAGATTAGTTAGAAGGGAGAGAAAGGAGTACAAACCAATTAGAAAGAAGCAATAGAAAGATGAGAAAGCAGGTGTGTTGACAGTTTCAAGGGTGGGGAGAAAGGAAGGATATACGGAGTGGGGAGAGAGCTAGAGTCCAGTGGTTAATAGATGAGTATTGACATTGCATTTAAATTTCTGGAGGTTGTAGCCATCAGGAAAACAAGAGTATGGGAGCGAGTTCCACAGGCGGGAGTAAACACCTGCTGAGGAGACACCAGACTCTTCTTAATAAATTTCTTTTTTATCTCACCTATACACAATTCTGACATTAATTTATAGAAACATCGTTTTCCTCTGCCCCTCTTTCCCAAAATATATCCCATGAGTATCAAATCCTCCTTCCTCATTATGCACCCACAAAATTTAACTCGCTTTCTCGGGTTAATGATAAGTGTCCATTTTATTTATATTTTCTATAAAACCGCGTTATTTCTCACTTGTTATGTTTAGGGTATTCTAAGCATACGTCTGCAGAACTATATTTCTTTTCTTTCAAGTTTTATCTCCTACTAAATAGATTGTTCAGAATTCCCTGCCATATAGGAGACCCGATATTTAGTAACAGTTAAGAATTATTTGCTCTGTTTCTATAGGGATTTTCCTATTTCTTAAAATTTGTTTATTTGTGGAAAGCATAATTCCCGATCCAAATACGCCACTGAATTTCATTGTTGAAATTAATTTCCTATGCAAAAAAATTCGTGTAATACTTTGATTTCGATTTCTTTAAATTGTAATTTTCATCAAGGTTTCTGTATGGCACATTAAATGAGAAACAACCCATTGGTCTACGAATTGAATATTGATGCAACCTCTGGTTTATTACTTCTTCTATTCTATCAGATATACTTGGTACAATGCAGATATGAATCTGCAATTTTATTTGTCATAAAAGGGCATATTAGCATTAATTAATTTCCCCCCCGCGTGAGTTAATTTCTCTATACATTTTATATAAATATTTTAATTTTAATTGTTCGGATGAACTTTCTTACTTTGTTCTTTATTTTAAGCGCAGTACTTGATTGGCGGCAAGGTCTCATCATTTTACAGTTTAAATGGAGAGATATAATCCTAGATTCTATGCTAACAGTATTTTTACTCAGGAACTTCCAGATATCATCAATTTCTATGTAGCAATTTATGCTGGTGGACTCACCAATTAGTTGCATTTAAATAGGAAATCTGTCAAAGCTTACTAAGTAAACATGACTGTTGCTCTTGAAAAGGATCACTAATCAGTGGCTAACTGAAAAAAGCAACGGCTGGTAAATCTAATTGTCTCAAAAACCTGCCATTTTTTAACCACCATAGACCACCTTTCTTGTATGGCTGATGCTTGTCTCTGGAGAGCAACACCACGAGTTTTCTTGGGATCGCTTTTTCAACCAACGTTTTATATAAACATTTCTTTCTAAGCAAGGCATTGCTGCAACTGGTGGGCAGAGGGTTAGATAATTGATGAGTGATGAAAAGGAGGATCACGTTACAGTGGGTGTCAGAGAATGGATACGAGAATGATGAGAACACTGGTATGAAGAGGCTTGCATGAGAGTAAAGTGGAAGGGAAGAAGAATATTATACAAGGGTAGTCAGGGAAAGGATGCGAGTCAAGAAGATAAAAGATGGCAATTTACTTTGCATTTAAAGTCAATTGCTATCTCTTGAAATCGAATCAATAGATGCATCTACTTCTAAGATTATTAGGTTATGTGTCCTGCCAGAGAGTTATTTTTGTAGTCGAAATCCATATTGTACATTTATAAATCTTTCATTCTTACGTGCTGTGAATAATGTTGCCATATCTGGGCTGTTGCTCATGCTATTTATCTCAGAGTTCTTGATAAAATCGAAATAAATATATGCAAAATATTATAACTTGGCCTCTCGATTTCAGTCACTTTCTAACCGACGTAACGTGGTTTCCCTTTACAAATATTTTCATTGTGACTGCTCGGACGAGCTTCTTTCTCTTGTTCCTTGTATATATGTATTTAAGTTTGCTACTAGATTGGCATCCAGGTCCCGCCTGTTTATAGCTGGAATAGTTAATTGTAATTACACCAACAGTTTATTTTCTCGCACCTCCCTCTGTGGAACACCCTAATGTTTACTTGCTTTCCTGATAGCTACGTTCTTCATAAATCTAAATGCCACTTCAGTAGCCATATTTTACCTTCTTGAATTCCGTTAATCATTTACACTTTCTTCAGTACTCTTTGTACACAGTCTTTTCTCTTTAAGTTAACGCTGCATTTGCTTCAGGTAATATGATTGAAAATAACTTCTCACTTCTGGAAATTTTTACCAGATAATTGCATTCTTGTTAACATTGATCTTCAAATATTTAAATGCAATGAGAATAGCTAGCTTCTGTTTTATAAATTCTAGGTCATTTATGGTTCTTTCTTTTTTCTTTTTTATTTTTTCATATTCGTCACAAACAGAAAATGTTCGCTTTACAGGACCTTTATTCTTTGGCTCTAATGAAACTATTGAAGAAAAATCTACTCATTATGAAGTTTCAATCAAACTAGATTGTAAATCATTACCAAACGCCAGAATTATTTTTTTTAATCGTATAACCCCGAGCAAGGCGGTAACGCCACTGATGTACAGGGGGCTACGAAATAGTGAAAAGATTGGAAAGGAGAAAGCCGGAAACCACATCCTAAACAGGGAATAAGGGATGAGCCTCTTAACCTGTTCAATAGAGGTGGGTGGAGTGTGAACCGGGCGATAGATAGATCTATCTAGTCCAACTGAAAAAAACTAAACAAAGTGAGAAGATTGGAAAAGAGAAAGCTGGAAACCACATACTAAATAGGGAACAAAGGATGAGCCTCTTAACCTGTTCAATACACGTGGGTGGAGTGTGAACCGGGCGATAGATAGATCTATCTACTCCAATTGAAAAAAAAAACAAAGTGAGAAGATTGGAAAAGAGAAAGCCGGAAACCACTCACTTTTATTTTTATTTTATTTTGATGCAAGACTACAAGTATTAGGAACATATTAAGGTTCAGATAGACCACTCTATACTATTAAGTAGATTAACCAGTCTTAATCAACCGTAAGTTTGCACTGTGACTTAGGTTGGCGTAACTTTGAAATGCGAACGCTAATATTGAACATTCTGTGTGTATTTAACGTAAATTATAATTTAAAGGGTTTGTGAAATTAGCACTTTAGCCATTACTAAACAATGAAATCTTCTGTTTAAGCTTAATTTAGCTATGGCTTGAGTTAAAATGGGTTTCACTCAGCGAAGATAGAACTCTCTACACAATATTTTGGTCAATAAAGCTAGTTTACTAAACTAATAGTTACTAAATAATATAATTATTAATAATCTAATAATTATTAATAATTATTAATAATTTAATAATTACTAAACTAATATTGAACATTTTGTGTGTATTTAACGTACATTATAATTTTAAGGGTTTGTGAGATTAGAACTTTAGCCATTACTACACAATGAAATCTTCTGTTTAAGCTTAATTTAGGTATAGCTTGAGTTAAAATGAGTTTCACTCAGTGAAAATAGAACTCTCTACACAATATTTTGGTCAATAAAATTAGTTTACTAAACGTTGCCGAACAGTGAGTGGACATTGTAATTTAATCTTAGTATATTTTTTCCGGGGATGATAATTGTCGATAGACTTGTATTATTTGGAACTATAGAAATAATCTTTGTGGATACAGATGTTAGTTTAGACAAAATTAAGTCAATAATAAAAAGTTATCCCATATTCGATAAATAAAGGTCAAGAGATTTTAACCAGAGTTTACATGATCAAAATGTTGTGTCCATAGAAAAATCTACGTAAACCAAGACGATTAAAATTTATTGAAATAACTGAGTTTATTTACATTCACTTAGCATAGTTTCTTCTACAAGGCAACAAATTTGTGTGGCCCAGTCTGGTTTAAGATTTCAAAAATATAACAATGGCGACATTAAGAGACAAACGGTAATTTACGCTGGTAAATATGTACAAATACTAGACACCCAGGAAGGATCAAATTCACTACCTAAGATTAAGGCTTAACCCGCTAACATCCAGTTGCTCCGAAATAGAAAAATGATTAACTGAATTTGAATTTCGTTTTCAGTGGTTAGTGCCTTCTTTATTTTCCGATAAAAGAAACTAATTTAATTCCGATAAAAGAGAATACTATAATTCAGATGAAAAGGAATACTATAATTATGATAACGGAGAATATTATAATTCAGTTGAAAAAGAAAAATATAATTCAATTAAAAGAGACTACTATAAGACGGATTAAAAAGAGGACGATAATTGAGATTAAAGAGAATATTATAATTCAGATTAATGATACTACTATAATTGAGATGAAATGAAATACCAAATTGTAGATGAAGGAGAATAATATAATAAGAACTAAAAGAAAATCTTAATTAAAATTCAAAAGACTAATATAATTCCGATTAAAGAGAATAAGGTAATTCAGATTATAGGGACTTCTATAATTCAGATTAAGGGAATATCATAATTAATTTTACAAATAATTCTATCATACTAATTAAAAGAAGACTCTATTTTATTTTAAAGATAATATTATAATTTAGATTAAATGAAATATTATAATTCAGATTAAAGAGAATATTCTAGTTATAGCTGCCTTACCTATGGCACCTTCAGATTAAAAGGAATATCATATTTCAGATTAAAGGGAATACTGTAGTTATAGATGCCTTATCTGCAGCACCTTCACCTCATATATTTTCCCATGGGTTTTTTTTCATTTGAAGACTTCGATAAAATTATTAGGATTTATTTTTATTTTTAGACCGATATTATTCCTTATTATTTACGTTATATTTTAGTGGAAGCAATGTCTGCGTAGACGATCTGATGTTTAACACATTGGCCCAAATGTAAAATTGTTATAGCGTCATGTGAGTTCAGTTATTCCTTATATTTATTTTTTTATATTTTGCAGTAGTTTATGTTAGATATCAGTTAATCGTTCGCTTCACTTACGCACAAATACCATTGAGAATGGTATGGATCCATTTCTTCTCCCGCCATCTATTGATGAACTATTATGATTGTATCTGCAACAGAATTTTAATAAGATATTTTCTTGTCAAATACATGGTGTCTATAAATATTTTTTAAAAAATATAACTTTATTTGTATTTGTGATAGAAATAAACTTTAAAAAATGTTAAAAGTTTCAAGTTTCAACAAAATGGAGCTCCTTGTAACTTTGTTCTGCGTGTTAGACAGTTTCTACATCAGGATTTTCTTAACAGATGGATCTGAAGGGGTGAACCATATTGACTCCATTAGATTTTTTTATGGGGACATGTGAAAACAATTGTGTATGCAACCAATTCTAGTCGAAGATTTGAAAGTTAAAATAACAAATGTGATTTCAGGCATTACTGTAAATCAGTTAGCAATTTTTTTCCGTGAACTGCAAAATCGTATTACTATTTGTATTGCTAATTATGGAGGACATGCGGAAACTTAAATTTAATTTCAATAAAACCTATATATATATAATATAGGTTTACTTCTTTCTAATCCTTTTTGCAAAGTATTTTTATCGCAAATATAAATAAAATTATAAATTTTTAAAGTGATCACGAAATTTATGGACACCCTGTATATTATTCTCATAATCCAATGTTAAGCTAAGTTTTTAAATAACGTGGAAAAATTGATATCCTGTAAAAGATTCAGTCAACTGTAGCTGCATAAGCTCCGACATATACATAATGCCAACCCATCAACACATGACTATAGTGTGACAACCAGGCTAAAAGTAACCAGATCATTTAATAAAAATTAGAATTCGACAGTTAGAAATCTTTCTTCAAGCTTCAAACTAGGTTTTCCGCTGCCAAAATATCCAGGAAGACGGTTCAACGACAGCTGCAGCTTATAGAGAGTTTCTAAACGATTATTGGTCTGTTGAAAGAAGTGTAATTCCTGGTTGGAGTTCCACGATTAAAACGTGGCCTTGACACCGGAGGTAGGCTCTAATGGTTGTTCTGCGGAGAAAAACAATAATGTGACACGGATCCGATGTCAGCCCCTTTATAATTTGCTTGACGGTTCGGGGTGTACGCATTGAACTGCATTTCACTAAATGTTAAACATGTCTACGAATGTTGACATTTCGGGTACGGGAAGAAGGTTATAGTATTTGTGTCTCGAGGTTGCCTGGAAATAAAATAATATTCTCATGACTATTGAATGGAATTTAGATGATTTTATTCAGTACAATCATTTTATTTTATGCACTCTCAACTTTCGCCACATGAGACCTCATGGGTATCCACAAGTCCCTATATTTCATTGGCCTGTATTTCGCCGCTTACGAACATTTATATTCACTGTTTTACCATCTATTTACGTAGATTACTTTGGAACGTTACTCAAAGTTATTTTTACTTTTATCCTCTTCATTAAATTACGTGAGTGTAAAACAGCAAAAAAAAATTCATATATATATATATATATATATATATATATTTCTCACGTTATTTATAACGAAGATTTATCCTGCTAAGGCAGACAAAAGTTCGAACCATGCCGGAGATCGTATAGAAGGTTTCTCGAATATTTACACTGATAGACAATAATAAATATGCAGTCTAAACGTGTAAAAAACAAAGCGTTTATTCAAATACGTGTATCTACTAAAATAATATTTAAGGAACATACGCATACACACATATGAAAAAAATGAACGACACGTAAGTGACATATTTCAATCAAACATGTTTCACTTTTATTAAAGCTTCCCCAGAGATCGAGAGAAAAATTGAAAACAAAAAGACAGAATACTTATATGTTATGATTTTGGGTTAATTCTTATTGGTCAGAAACATGTCATGTTTATTAAAATTCTATTTCATATATATATATATATATATATAGAGAGAGAGAGAGAGAGACAGAGACAGAGACAGAGACAGAGAGAGAGAGTCCCTAGTAATAGCTAAACTCCATCCACACATTAACAATAGACAGGAACACAATCTAGATTACATTACGGAATCAATATCAAACACCTGACACACAGCGACCGCAATATTAAGGCGCAATCACAGACTAACGTAGAAAAATACATGTCTATAAATACGTGACCAATAGCAACAAGTATACCAGACTATATGCCAGAACACACACAAAAAAGAAACACACACAAAAATCCCATACTCCAACACACTATACACCGTAACATACACACACACACACACACACACACACACATACATACATACATATATATATATTTCATTTTTAAACTTATAATTTTAAAAATTTAATTATTAATAAGTTATTAAAAAATTGCCTGAAGAAACCACTCATGGTAGTAACCAAGGTATCAAAATAACTCGTTTAAAAATGAAGAATATTCAAAAGTTCTACAATATAATTGTATTGAACACTTTTTAATACAAATGTTTACTGGTCTAACCCTATTAGGACCAAAAACTAAGTATTAAGCAATCAATATATATGTATATATATATATATATAATACAAATGTATACTGATCTAACCATATTAGGACCAAAAACTAAGTATTAAACAATCAATCACACAATCAATATATATATATGCACACACATAATTGAACAAGGCGTGAAATATTGTTTCTCTTTTCAAGAAATGAAATTAATAATAACAATTTTTGGCCAATGTATTCCATAAAATGAATTTTACTATGATATATATTGATTGTCTTTTTGCTATAAAAATATATTTTATAGTTTTTTAGTATTTTGATTTCTGATTATATTTTCAGCATAGATTGTATGCTAACAGGCGGTACCAAGGCCGCGTAAGAGTGGACCTTGCAACAATAAAGAGGTTATCCAAGGCTCATCAGACCCTCCAGTTATCCGATCAAGTTACCCTTACTGCTGTTTATTGTTTATTGTCATACCTAGAATTTCTGTTTACAATAATATTGAATAACAGTGGTTGTTAAAAAAAGAAGTTTCGGGTTAGATGTTTCATTCAAAAGAATAGTCCTACCATCTTATCATCTTTAAACAAGCAGGTATATATTTTTCTTACGATGTTTCTGTTATTGAAAACATTCGAATTTCAGAGAAATCCTGATGTTTATCAAGTACTTCCAGTTTATTAAGCATTTTCTTCTCTGTGAATTTTAATATTTTTCTTCATTCTATTAAATAGTTTTGTTTAGAAAACATGATGAAATTTATATTTAATCACTAAAACATCGGATATTGCAACTTTCTCTTAACATGCTTTTTAAACTAAAATGAAAAGGATTTACATCTTTTCTATTTAAATCCTGAATAACATGAACTATCACTAGATTTTCTCTACTTCGAGGACGGACATTAAGAGATCAATATGATTGTCTGGTACAGATCCTTAAGTGCCGAATATTAAAGGTTGTCTGTCTACACATCTTCCGACATCATCGCAATAGATGCATTCTGCAGTATTAAAGTCTGCAGACAAGAATGGAGACATCTTTACATATCTAACGTGATCACTGAGATACGAAACAATTTTGTGTTCCAGAACGAGAACTCGAATTGACCTGACAGTTAAAGATTTTTCCTTGCTTGAAGATCAAGTTTCTTTTGAAACGTGAATATTGTCAAAGATCTGTTAACAAAACAGCATAGCCTACAGCTAGTACTATCGCAACGGACAAATGTTTCCCCAACCACCGAACAAATATCCAGAACTTTTCACACTTTTCTTTTAGATAATACAAAAAAAAGCCACAGTAGTTCTGGCATTTTGGTTTATTTTTGTAATCATGGTTTCAACATTGCTTTTACCAGTATTATATGAGTATTATTGCGGAAGAAAGTTACACTGTCTGCTTTATTGTTTGTGGATGTGTTGGATGAATTTCTATGGATTTTCCATGTAATCTCGTATAAGTCCACTCAGAAGAATTCCCTTAATAGTAGGCTCACCTTTCGATATAAACCTAAAGATTCCTAAAAACTGGTGGATGTTCAAATAGAGCTTTTTCTTCGAATTATAAAATAAGCCTCTATATCATCTGGATTTATCAAACCATATAGCCTTCAATAGAGATTCTGCTACCCAAAATATAGTTGATCAGAGTCTGGTTCCTGATCTCTCTACTCAGGTCAATCTGTCAGCTTCTTGATTCATGAGGCTGTTTGTCACATTCAATGAACACATAAGAAATCTAGTAAAGATTTTTCATTACTGAGCAGACTCCGGGTTTTCTCCAGATGAAGTACTGCTGACATATCTAGACTACAGCTGCACAATCCACATTTTCTTGCGTTGACAGGGTTCAAAATCGTTTGCTTGGTGATGTATTACTTTTCAACCTACAACGAATTTTCTCAAAAGGAAAAGACTTTCGTTTACTGAGCAGACTCCGGGTTTTCTATGAAGTACTGCTGACATATCTAGACTACAGCTGCACAATACACATTTTCTTGCCTTGACAAGGTTCAAAATTGTTTGCTTGGTGATGTATTACTTTTCAAACTACAACAAATTTTCTCGAAAGGATACTTTACAAGACTTTCGTTAATTTATCGCTACCTCCTGGCAGATCTCCAGATGAGATATATATATCTCAGTTCCAACTATTTAAATCTCGCAAATAGGATCACTAATGCCACATATAAATTTCGGCTTTTCGTCATTCTATTCATATTCCATTGGTTCTAAGTGGAGAGCTTCTTAATTGTTATTTTGTGGAACACGTTCTTCAGTTGTAGGGTTAATTATTATCAATCCTATATATTCTTATAATACGTACTTCCTCTTGTTAGTCACGTAAAACAATCCAATTCAGTAACATGTTTCCATGAGTGGTTAATAATCGTTTTATTTTAGAAAACAGCATAAAATACCACAAAAAAGTATATACAGTTTTTTACGTTATGTTTACTGCAGAAGAAAACAACCTCAGAATCGGAGAAGAAAATTACTGGAAAGTAATTGATACTTACCTGAAGCGAGATGAATATAAAATGCTCCTCTTACCAATAACAATTCCAACGAACTTCTCTACAACATATGACTTCATTGAACTTTTGTCCTTTTGAATTTATATTTTAATTGGTGTCATCAGGAGAGAATGTGCACCATTTCGGGACCTTCCTCTAAACGGTTTCACTTGCACACCGGCCCCCTCACTGATGTGAGGCCCCATTATAACGAAATACATGTGTAGTTATACTTGTTCAAATGTCTAACGGCGAAATTAATTTACGAAAAACGAGAAACGGCAAGCCTTGCGTTCCGAGAATGCTACGTGAACCTCATTACGCACTCAATCATGTCATGCCGTCATGTTCGCTGAAACACTCCACGGAATATTTCTTTTCTTCCATATCCACATAGAACAGAATCGAAATATAGTTATTGATGTTATGACAGTAACGTTTCGGCCAAAACATCTTCAGGTGTACATATTCGTTTTGTCTGATATGGAATATAGGCTGATATATACTGAATCAGTAGTGTTTATACTAAATTTTACAAGTGCTGAACACCTGTCCCAAAGGTGTTCAACAACCGGCCTATACCCTCTACGTTGCCGTCCAAGAAAATATTAGCGCAATTTGCTTGAGTCCATTCTTTTTAATTTGATGTCATATTGATTCTGAATTTGGTAATCAAGGGAGGTGTTCATGTTTATCATGAATCTGTTCTACATTCTATATGATAAATGGTCCATATATTTTTACTGTTACTTCAAAGATTATATTAAAACGTGTTCATAGTTTTCTCATATGAGAATTGAAATAATGTTGGGACGCCCGCGCCTATTCGGCTATAATGGACTATTCCATTACTATGTAAAGTAATGGTGGCATCTACGTAAGAGAGTGTGCCGAGCAGCCGATCGACAAGTCAGTCGTAGACTTCCGGTGACGACCCGGAAGTACCCATTGCTCATACTACGTCTTACGACGGTTGAGACGATTAACCTTTATTCTTGTATTGGATACTAATAACCTTTGTAAATACCATTTTCACGGAATAGAACAATTAACCTATTCCTGTTGTTGAGTTATTTATTCTTACTCACGACATAACAAATAAATACTTTCATCTTTTTTAGGTAACGAAGTTACTTTGAGTATTCATTATTTTTTAAGTAAAATTCATGACTGTAAATAAAAAGTAACTATTCTAGTGTGCAAATGTTGTACTAATTCTTTATTTCTTTATACTATCATTAAAACGATTGATATACGACATTGGCTTGAAACCTTCATAGTCTCACTATGAAGGAACGATACTGAAGTTATAAAATTTCGTATTTATTAATTTCAATTATTCTTGTCAATAACAGCATTGTTTGTATCCATGTAAACTGATATATTACTGTTTATCCTGTTGTTAAGAAAATTTCAACGGGTATCAACCAATGATATCAGTAAAAAAGAACAAAAAATATCCGCGATTCAACGCAAAAGTTCAATCCCAAATCTAGTGTGAACAGTCCAGCGGGCAACGTAGTAAGAAAAACGGGGACTGAAAACCGACCATCACCTAGCAACAGCAAAAATGCACTTTCGCACACCAAGCTCAAAAATAATGATTTCTCCTTGAAAATTAAAAAAATTATCCTTTCCAGTATAACAAACTTTTAGCGTAGAATTTACAGAAAAATCTAAGCATTTTAACTGTAAAATGATGAGGCCTAGCTGCAAATCTAGTCAGTCCGCGAAGGCAGAGGTGCAGCTGGGAAAAACTACAGAGTCGATACCCGGTCTCAAGTAACAGTGTCACACGGCAGCGCTGCGCCAATGCACCAGAGGCGTGGACCACGTGCTCGTCACCGGGGCCAGCTCAACCGGCGGTTGAGTGGACTGGGGAATTTTTGTTCCTTCTACAGTCTGTATGTGGTCGGGATTCCCACGTTAAAAAAAGACCTTGGTTCACACTCCGCTCCAGTGGGGGAGTAGGGTAAATATATACTTGGACAATTTCCTGATGAAACAAGAGCACTTTTTCAGTTATTTTCTGGGCGATTGGTGCTGATAAACTTTCGTAACTGTCTCAAAAATTAATTACAGTTCACTGAAGGTATGTTTTTTTTAAATATTCAATATACACAATGTTTGTTATTGTCATCCACATTCCTGAACGAGTCCATCGCCATCCATGCAAATGAAACAAATTTAGTCCACTTGGCAGCAATGGAGGGGCGTTTTATGGGCAGTATGGATTGCGTCTTTGTCTCTGATTCAATGCAATGAACTCAACACAAATCATAGGTTAATAAACATTCATTGTCATATTTTCCCATAATGGGATCGGCCGGAAGCGCCTTTGATTTTATTGTGTAGAATATTCTTAACTCTTTCTCGGGATATGATTAAGCATTAGTTATTTGATTTATAGTCAATCGGCTGTCATCCAAAACCATATGGTGAATGCGACTAATGTTTTCCTCGTAAGTGGCAGTTATAGGACGCTCAAGCATTGATTCATCTTCAAAAACCTCTTATCTTCTGATAAATTTAGCTAATTATATTTGCGCTGTTGATATAGCTTAGGTGTACATGAATATATCTATCATTTAAGCATAAATGACCTTCGTGTCTAAACCCAGTTTTTGAGGGTACTTTATAACATGAAGATGCCAAATTTTAGCTGTTTTCAAAGCAATTCGCTACAAGTTTCATTTGAAGTTTTATTTGAGCAGTAACGTGGCAATTCCCCTGCTATTATAAATAAGAAATGAGTGTATTAATTATTGCAAGATTTTACGGTATTTTCAGTCTATCCTCGGATGTATTTAATTGTATTACGCTAAAATCGTTTCATCTGCAGGGAAAGAGGTGACCTCATTGACGGAGGATTGAAGAATTGAAGAAGGCCCACATTATCAATTATTATACTAGTTTGCTGATACAGTTACGAAAGTCTACTAATACTAAAGGCACAGGAAAACTGACGAAAAGAGTATTTTTCCTTGAAACAATGCTTCAACACACAAGCGTTTTTTTTTCAGTGGCTGTGGCGAGTAGTAGTGGTGACGTCATATCTACTTTTGATGACTTATCTGACCAACAGGATAAACAGTCTTCTCTGAACAGTCAGATATTAGTTTACCTGGAAAGAAAAATTACAATTGTTGATACTGCGTTAGTCATTTCGGATTTCCGAAAATAGATATTTTCCTGGCGTCCTTGCTATGTAACCGCACCGTTTCATGAGATTACTTGGATGGAGTAAAATCAACAAGTTGCTAAATAGGATTAAGAATACATTAAAAAAGATGGGAATAACAAAACACTCCATGTAATAATACACTTTTAATAAGAAGAATCAAAATTAATGCATACAATATATCAGAGTTCTAACATAACTACTTCATAGTCAGCCAATAAAAGATTCAGTCTTCACTGGTAGTTAATTTCTTAATTAACAATCGAAAAGATTATTACCGACAGAAAAGAAGCACGATGCACTTTTTAAAGATCACTTCGTATAGGCTTAGATGTGGCACAAGGCCGAAAGTATGGGACATCCAGTGAAGATCGAACCACTTGTAACAGGTTCTAGCAAGACAAGCTTGCTAACCAACGCACCATGCCGAGTTAACCAAGATCACTTCGTATAGGCTGTTAGACAATGGCGTAAATATGTCTGCATAGTTAAACGCTATTTCTGTGTCATGACTGCGAGATACCTCTCTGGTGTCAAATCAGAAATCGACTCGGACATCACACCAGCCATTATCGTGTGAACAATGTGAACCTGGATGTGTGATGAGCTAAATCGCGCAGAGACAAACAAGATAGATGCCAGTATGGAAACCGCAAAACAGACGGACGGCCATGACTCCCATGAACATTCGGCTGTCAATTTTGGATATTTTTGTAAACAAACCACAATGGCTTACTCCGATTTCCCCCGGGCAGATAGACACGGACCAAGTTAAGTCGACTTAATATTAAAGCGGAAAACAAGAATCACTCTTGAAATGGACAAACACGATAGAAGTATCAATCAGTATTCCAAATATCGACATCACTCAAACGGATTATGGGATAGTCATATATGTGTGTCTGAGACAGTGAAAAAAGAATAAGTGAATCGATGAGGAAGACAGTGAGAAAAGCTCAACTGTCTCAATGAAAAGAGTTTCAGATTACATAACTCTGATGAGCACGAAAAATAAAACAGGAGGTTCGTGTTCGAATTATAGTATAGTTGAGGAAGTCTATGTTCACCTCACAAGCATACACACGGTAGAGGCTACGTCTATTCATGAGAGTTAACGTGTGGATCGGACAACATTGCCTAGGCTCTCAATCGGTCTAGCAGAATTCAAAATACGTATAAGGTTTTCTTACAAATGTAAAAAAAAGGAAGGTTTTGAGAGACATCTAAAAAAAGGTATAGCGAAGAGGAAAAGAGTATATTTTTGAGATAATATGTGTATCGTTTCATGTGCGTCGTGGTGGAATGGATATTGGCTCGGAATCGTTAATTCGCTTTATCAACTTATGCGCTTATACTCTTTAGAAAGGTAGAAATCTATCGCTTCCCACTCCATCTATGAGTTAAATAGCAAAAATGGCTGTTTTCTATAGGCTTGGTTGACAACCAGTTTACAGCAAAAAGTCATGGCAACCTAGTGCGGGAAAATCTTCTGTCCAGTCTGTTATGCATCATTTGAGACATGATCACCCACGCGTGTATCATGTTTGGTAACTGACTGATATGATGTGTATTAATGAGGATTCAACAAAAAGCTATCGTAGAAATTTTTATAATGTTTTTATCATTGTTATTTTGGAAGAACTGAAGGTGTGCCAAAAAGAAAGTTCAAGATATTCTTCTGTCATGTCCCATTCAAAGAAACATGTATAAATAAAAGTTTGCTGCACACACAACATAACTATATACGGGATGCGATTGGAAACATTGTCGCCATTTTATATTTTTAATTTCGCGCATGCGCGTTCTTTGTCTTTTTTTTCTGAAAGCGCAATATAATCGGGTCGGTTCGGCATGGTCAGTGTTAAAAATATCACCATGATGCAATCAATTCTGCCAGAAATTTGGAAACGGCATTATGTACTACTTAGCATGCATGCCGTAAGTTTCAATGCAGACATTTCAGAATGTTTGGGTGTCAATCTGAGGAGAGTGCAGACAGTTCGGGAAGGTTTGGATGAGTTTAATGGTGATTACGAAAGTACGGCACCTCAAACAATTCACTCTGCACATTTGATAAGAAAAGCACTCTTGAAGTTGCTAGTGAGAACCAAGATATGATTGACGATGATCCCTCCGAGTCAATCAATGAAGGATTTTCATACCAGGTACGTAGGCCATAAATACATTCGGTATTTGTCAAACAAGATAACAAAAGTCAAATTTTCAATCTAAACTAAGACGCACAAGCATCCCTTTCAACGAAACATCTTTTAGTTTTTTCCTAATTGAGAAAAGAACTTGTGCAAGGATAAGATGGTGAACACTCAGAACAGGTGGTGGCTTGTTGCGTCCCTAAAAAAACCTACAGAGTATGACGAAAATCAAATATTTTGTCAACATTATGATGTTTGGAATGATCACTATGATAGCGAAATAGTGCCTCTATTTATCGTCCCACAAGGTCTCATAATCAACACGGTGGTCTACATCAAGTGTCTTGAGCAGGTAGATCTGCCCTGGATCGAAAGGGTGGCTACTGGAAAAATATATTAGGCAACAGGATTCTGCACTATGCCACACAAACAGGCGAACCCAATTATGGATGTCAGATACTTTCAGAGACCATATCACACATTTCGTCTGGTCACCTAACTCTCAATACTGTAACCGCCTTTTTTATTATGCGTGCGGGTGCAGTTCAGTGAGAGACCAACAAAACTTTTTGTAAGACTAATGATGAACTGAAAGCAACTATTGTCATCATTCACCAAATTAAACAAAGAGACATAATAGAAGAGATTCAGAAGATTCCAAATTCATCTGGATCCTCTAATTAAAGCTAATAACGACTTTATTGAATAATGTTACTATTTAGTGCTTCAAAATATGTGTGGATAATTTTGGTAAATATATCTCTTTAAATGAGATTTCAGTACATATTACATGCGTAATTTAGACGATAAATTATTCATCACACTCTATATATTCATGTATGAGTGGTCAGCCAAGAGTCCTGACAACACCCCGTGGCGTTTTTCCTTGTGTTGGTTAAAAGTGTATGTATACTATACCAAACCAATAAATTAGAACCTGAAAGGCGATTACAAAATGCGATGTCATCCATACCACGAGAGTTCCTCATTTAATTAAGTTGACGCGATTCACATCGCCTCGAGTAGCTGGTAGTCAAAGCTGTTGACCATAACTAATTCCGAATAATATCTAATGATAGACACTGCTTTCCTCTCATATACATTTCCTGTAGAAATTATAGTTATTGAATAAAATATAACTATTTGAAAATGTTGAATTGTTTTTTCAATCAACCTGTAAGTGTATATATATATATATATATATATATATATATATATATATATATAAAATAAAATAAACTTTTCCTTACACATAATGGTATGTAGGGAAGCGTTTTTGTTGTTTCCGTAACAAACTGTTATTATAGGGCATGGTTATTATCCCTGCGACCAACCCTGGAGGAAAGTGATTTTCTAAGCCTAGCTGAGAGGTAACACACAGCCGAAAGTAGGGGGTACCCAGTGAGGATCGAACTCTCTACTCAGTGTAATGATTTTAGCGAGACGAGCGTGCTAACCATTACACTACACTGAGGTGCATATATATATATATATATATATATATATATATATATATATATATATATATATATATATATATATATATATATATATATATATATATATATATATATATATATATATATATATAATTTACTTTTCAAGACAAAGAATTTCCCATTTGTCAGAATCATATTTTATCTATAACTCCATCTTCAAGAGATCATATTTGGGGTGACTTCCAAAAATGATCGCTTATAGATTGTGGTATTATAAGCGTAGCTGTGATGTAGCACAAGGCCGAAAGTAAGGGAAACACAATGATGATCTAACTCACCACCGAATTGTAATAATCCTAGTGAGACAAGCTTGCTAACCATTACATTACTACGACGTGCCCTGATTGCTTAAAGATTGGGTCATAAGTAAATGTGATTCCGAAACAACGGAAATTCTAAAATTAAGTATATTACAATAAAATATTTAGCTCTATTTTGTATTGAGCACTGTCAAATTGAAAATAAACGTTAAAGAACAGTAAAAGTCTTATTGTCTTTTCTTCATATTATATATATATATATATATATATATATATATATATATATATATATATAATATTCTACAGTCAATATAATTGACGTTGTTTCTCTGTGACTGTGTAACTTATTTATTTTGTTCTGGGTAATAAGCAGCATAAAGAATCAGATTGAACTTATACATTTATTTAAAATTTATTTATCGCTGATTATATTCTTTGGCTCGTAAAATCCATAAAATGCATAATGCGACTCACGTATGTATGTCTTTGGAATCGGTTGCGTTGTGATATAATACTGGTAGGCTTCGAACAGTCGCGAAGATCATAGAAAATAATTTGCACAACTGAAACCATATAGATTTTAAGAGAAGAAAAGAGACAAGCAGGCACCTGATACTAACCGAAAGTTCGAAAGATTTCGAAGAGAAAAGGCTACAGAAATCTAAAGAAGTTAGAATTAGAAAAAGTATAATGCGGTGATGTTTGGGATATTTCTAGCTTTATGACTTAAATTTTCTAATATTGATGTCATCGACCCTGACTTCTCAGAGTTAAAATTATGTATCAACAGGAAAAGGATCATGAACATCTATTTTGTTTATCCAAATAATTTATTATACAAAAGAAACGATGAACGCGCGCCATACATAAAGATCCGCGGCTTATGGAAGAAGAAAATGTTTTTCTAAGTCTACACACGCGTTCATCTACTGAGGTTGTATTACTGTAAATAGTGGCTCGTGATTAAGTAAAGGTTGCAAAGTTTAGTT
Source organism: Ascarosepion bandense (assembly GCA_037127315.1). Lineage (NCBI taxonomy): Eukaryota > Metazoa > Mollusca > Cephalopoda > Sepiida > Sepiidae > Ascarosepion > Ascarosepion bandense. Next base: position 530,253 of record JBBBDQ010000601.1, read on the forward strand.
TATTTAGTATTCATTTATTCATTGCTTTCTAACTTCACACCACACACGTGCACCCGAGCACACACACACATTTATATATAAATATATATATTTTTGACCCCATACATATATATATATATATATATATATATATATATATATATATATATATAGATAGATAGATAGATAGATAAATAGATAGATAAATAGATAGAGAGATAGATAGATAGAGAGATAGACAGATAGAGATATATATTCTGTAGGAGTAAATCATTTATGAATTTTTCTATGTCAGAACAATTTCAGAAAAATTAACGACGATGTTGAAATGAGATTTTGTGTGACTCGTTTCGCCATCTAGTAAGTTTTCTAGAAAACAAAATGAAATAAAAGTTTCAGCCCCTCATTTTCTTCGTGTGCATGTGTAGTTCTGTCAGTGGGATCGAATGGGTAAAGCGTCCGCTTTAAACTGGAGTTCGAACCTCATCATAGTCGATTTGTTAGGAAGGTGAGTTTACTGTACAATTGGTTTCGGGAAGTAATCCCAGCATACAGCAGCTTTGAAGGGAGGCTGAAAACAGTACCATGGTTTGACTTGTATATAAAAAAGGGTTGATAAAACTATTTGAAAGTTGTTGATTGTTGTGCCAGAAGGGAATCATAGGTAATTGGGACCAAGATTTTAGGCATCCAGGCGTTGTTGAAATGATGTCTTGCGTTATTTTTTTTTAATTTGTAGGCAATTATTATACCTTCATAAATGACGTGAGCAAGTTTGTTTTTTTCTTGGGATTAGAATTTGCCAATGTTGTTTAGTTCCAAATAGAATGTTTCCGAAGATGACATGATTTTGATCCAATAAATGATAATTTTGGCGCAGTAAATATTGCATCTAGACAAAGTAATTTGGCCAAACACACAGGCATCCAACTGATTCTTGAAAATGACAGAGATGATCGACATTACTTCAACAATACATTCAGACAAACTGAAGGTCAGACAGTTCATTCCTTATTTTGAGCTTCGTTTTCAATACCTTGTAAAGCAATTGGATAAAGAGAATAAATAAATTAAACAGAGATATATTGTTGGGCGGCTATTTTCAATCCAATTAAATATTTATTATTCACACACACACACACACACACACACACACACACACACACACACATATATATATATATATATATATATAGATAGATAGATATAATGTGTACGGGTATTCGAGAAACATTGAGATAATACCTTTTACTACAAGTAGATTAATGACACCTGATGAAAAATTGACTATTAAAGAAACGGTAATAAACGGAATTTTAAATGTATAAGCTTTATTTAGTACCAATGCAACAGGCTGACAAGAAGAAATCCGTTAACTGTATGGCAGACCTGAAGAAAGCAATAATAAATTGAAAACAATGTATGCAGCAAAACAAAAGTAAGCAACAAATAGATATCGAGATAAGCTTATTGCTAAAATATACATATGTGTGTGTATGTGTGTATGTGCGAATGAGTGAGTGACTGCGTGAGTGAGTGCGTGTATGTATATACAAAGAGTTTCGAAAGATAATAGCTACATTTGTAGTAATATTATAACATATATATGTCATAATTTCTGAATAAATATTAGCTCTAGTTTGTATTGAGCACTTTGTTAAGAATAGTGTTTCTTTTGACACAGAATATTATCCTATCTATACCTACCCTATACTTATATATATATATATATATATATATATATATATATATATAGTTCCATGCAAATTCCTGTGTTTCTGTTGTTCCCTGAAGAAATTAGATCAGAAGTTGAATATAAACAAGACTTCAGAATTTCAGATTTTATGTCCTGGTATGTATGTTTAAATACTTTAAACAACCTAAGACTGACCACCTGTTGTTTGAACTTACTCATGTTTCAAACAATAAAATCTACTTGAACATGCGACTGACGGATTTTGATTTTAGATTTTTTAAACAATATATAATTCAGAATGACTTTCCTTTGTTGTCACATTGTGTTCCAGCGACAAAAACAGCATTTCTTTTTTAAAAGAATAAATCAACATGAAGGCAATGCAGCTGACTATGGGAGAAAAAAAAACACATTTCATGCTAATAAACGAAAGAAAGTCGATCAGAGTCACTAACCAAACATTGGGCCTAACAAAAATAACAATTCGTCATGTCCTGAAATAAAAAATAAAAACGAAATGGTGTAAGAAGCAACAGACATACAACATGTTGGTCAATGATAACAACAGCGGTTGATGAGAGAAACATGTAAATCGTTCTGTAATGAAATTACTGTAGTCTTTGTCTTCTCCATCTTCTCCTCCGTAGTCTTCTTCTTTTTCTTCTGCTCAGTCAAACACCGCTGTCGACACCACAACTAACAACACGTATGAGTTTAGCAAAAAACTGAACAATAAACTTACCCTCGCAAACTCTCAGTTTTTATGCCGGCGAGGAATACTTTTATGCAAATGAATACGGGCCTCGCTCTCAGTCTGGTCGCGCATACGCCCTGCCATTTTTGTGTCCTTCTCCATGTTTGCCTCGTCAAACGTTCACTCATACATTTGTTACAAAACATGATTGTTGTGAGAAAACCCTTAAAATAACAGTCAATATCATCACCAACAACATTCACATTGCTGGGATGAAGTTTTTAAAATTCCCATTTTCATTATAGCATCGATGACAGAAATATAGCAGCAATACCACAAGATAAAAATTATTCATCAGCAGTAAAAATCAGAAGGCCAAATTGCAATTTGCAAAGAAGAATAAATTCTTTATTGATGAGAACAAGTTTAATCTTTATCAAAATGATGGAAAGGCAAAATTCCGGAGAAAGAAAGGGTCTGCTTATGTTTAAAAGCGTAAAAGGTCATTTTTGAAACAAGGTGGAGTCAGTGCCATGGCATGGGTTTTTATGGTTGCTTCTGAAACATTCTCACTCATATTCATGATTTAACTCATGATGGCAGTAGAGGAATGGATACAGAAATCTACAGAAATATTTTGTCTGCCAGTTTACAAAGCAGCGCATCCAACGTAATCCGGATAAGGTCTATGAAGAAGATCAAGTACCAAAATGAATTGTAATTTGGGTAGAGACATAAGAAGATAGAACTGCAGAAGAAAACCTCCTAGCCCATAGTTCACCACGCAAAACAATATAAGGAAGACGTAAGTAAACAAGGCATTTCTTCCCAATATGCGGCTTATTCTAAGAGAATTTATTAATCTTATCACGCATAACACTATTTCCGATATCACCAGCATATTCTTTTTTCAGAAGGGTGCTTCGGACAAAATATAAGTCACCATCCAAAACCCTTTCCGTGCAAATATTAAGAGCCCTATGTGTAAGGGTCTGAATAAGATTAAGTTTACGCTTGATGGGAGAGAAAGTGTTCCAACTCATATACAAAACGGAGAACGTAGGTTTGCGGAAGTTTTAAATTTAAAAGGAATCCGATGCACACATCCATCAAGAAATGGCAAACAGCAATCCGAATTCTTCTCTACAGTAAATTTCAAAGACGGATTTAATTGATTCAAAACTGAGAGAAAAGAATCAGCCTCGTTGTGTTTACCGTGTATCCGTAAGGATTTCCTTCGCCCTTATGATGTTTCATCTGTAATTTAAATGTTTAATTGTGGTTACGGTAGCAGCTACATAGTAAGGACGTCGCAGCGCTTGGATTGTAGGCTTAAGCAATATGACTCTTCTAGATTTCTTAAACCGGATGCTCGTATGAACCAGCTGGTGAAGACAACCTGGTCAGCTAATGTGATTGATACCGACTTGGCTGACCGCCTGCAGTATCTCTCTCACGGCCTGACGTTGCTTCCCTTTGCCTCTCTATAAATACTTTCATGGCTTCTACTCTGACGAACTTAAATCACTGGTGACCTCCAGATGTGAATTTGAACGAGAGACTAGATTGGCAAATAGGCCCAACCCTTTTACAGTGAAACCGATGAAATGTAACCGCAATTTCTACTCCAAGAGCTTCTTTCCTCGCACTTCCCGCCTGTGGAATTCCCTACCGCATGCTTGCTTCTCCGACGGCTACAACCTCCAGGAGTTTAAATGTAAGGTCAATAGACACCTCCTAACACACTAACTCACACCCACTCTCTCCAACTCTCTCCCTATGTACATCCTAAGTCGTCTATCACCCTCCTTCTGACATTTCCTATACCCAATCACTCTATGTAACCCCCTGCGCTATAGTGGCAGTGGAATGCCTTGCTTGGGGTGACACGATTAAAAAACAAAAGCTATTACTCAATATCTAATATATACCATAGATTGTGTGATTGACTTAAGTTCGGACCGGTTTTCCGTTTTGTCTGGTTCACACTCTTTATTTTACTTGCAGGTATTGGAGTCAGGCATTATCAATGTCTATTGCTTGTAGAGAAGAAAAAGGGAAGGAAATAAAGGAGGAAAAAAATTCCCTCTATTTTTTCCTCACTTGTTGCTGTCCATAATATTATTATAATATTATTTTTTTCCAGATGACCTTGACGAGGTTGGGATTTAAACCGTTTGGTCGTTCTTTCTGTGATCTTCTATTTTTTATTTTGCATCCTGTTTTCTTACACAATGCCTTTAAGTATTAAACTTAAATTATTTCTTGTCAATATACGATTTTGTAGCATCAATAATTTATATATATATATATATATATATATATATATATATATCGGCCAAGCGTGTACCACTGACAGACTGGTTCTTAGAATAAGTAAGAGACATTTAAAACATGTTGAAACCCATACTAATGAAAAAGGGCGTTAAAGATTTGACATTCACAGATATACAACTGGCACAAAGGGAAAGACATAGTAATCTACTTAATTATCGTTTTGTAAATAGAAGAATAAAAGGCAATTGGTGGGGTAGTAACTAACTAAAATTTTTTAATACAAATATTCGCTCAATACAGGCCTGAAAGTCACTCATGTTAGATCTTACTGTATGATTTTGCTTGAACTGAAGAACATTTATTTTTATGTAAAGATGTGCATATGAATAAATTTGGAATCATAATTTTTTACCATTTCACCGAAAAAGAAGTTAAACACTTGTAGACCCATTCCTTTCTTTATCTCACTGGAATCAAATAGCGTGTTTGATAGGATACTTGGGTCTATTTACGCGGTCAACATTGAATAGTTCATTATTCATGTGGTATTGGCAGAAGACGTTAAACCCTAACCCTTCTTTCTTTCTTTCATTCTTTCTTTTTCATTCTAACTTTTTTATTTACTCAATGAAATCAAACAGCATCTTTGATATGTAATACTAATGTCTTTCCACGGTCAAAACGGAATAATCCATTATTCAGATTAGCAGGGAGTAACGGTCGTGCAAAAAAATTAAGGAAGAAACTAACTTAACGGAATTATAATACGACGTACCTACTGTTCGAAGGCATCTTCGAATATGTTTTAATATTATTCACTATTCATGTATCGATTTTTCCGATTTTGTCGAAACATTTACGTGTATCTTGAGTTGCAATTCATATTTGTTCTATAGACACCGAGACCGTTCCACTTTTCATCATCTGCAGGAGCCATTATGCAACGCTTGATATGAAGACTTTGGTTGAATTGATTAAATGGAATCGGCAAACAAATGTGAAGCCAGTTAAAAGAATGTTCTCATTAGACATTAATGAATGCTATCGATCGTTAGAAAGTGTCGACACTCGAATAATGAGTTTTCTCTCTCTCTCATACACACACAAACACACACACACATATATATATATATATATATATATATGGGGGGGGGGGGTGAGTGTGTGTGTGTGAAAATCTCTATATATATTCATATATATATATATATATATATATATATACATATTTCATATATATATATATATATATATATATATATACGTATATATATATATATATATTATATGTTTCAACATCACCTTTAATCGATACTTGTATTTGAGTAGAGATTCTCTTTTTAATTAAACACTATATTTATAGAACTCTGTTGGCCTCAAATTTTATGAGACATTTTGTTAGGAAAATATATGTAATTCGACAGGATTTGAACCCGCGAACCCTAACAACATAGAAACCATCAACTGATCTGATAAAACATACTCGCTCGACCACGAATGATTTTACAGTAGACGAACCAACATTTTCCGATTTCTCTTAAATAATCATCTCTGCCCTGAAAATGTCTTGTAATGTAAACAAACATAAACATACAATGATACGGAAAGTTCTTGAAATGAAAAATAATGTTTAAACAAATAAATTAAAAATATCGATTTTTAATTCTGATAATCTCGGAAACTATATATATATATATATATTAAATTATTTGTTTGAATATTATTTTTGATTGATACTCGTATTTAAGTAGATATTCTGTTTATAATCAAACAGTATATTTTTATTTATACGGGCCTGTTTACTTACGATAAATTTTTGTTACGAAAATGTGCGTCATTCATCAGGATTCGAACCTGCGACCCCTCTCCACATAAGGGAAGACACCAACTGAGCCGGAGCGCCTCAGACCTCTCGACCAAGAATGACCAACAATCTAAACGAAGTCAAATCAAGTCTATATAACACAATTATCGATTCATCTAAATAACCATATCTGCTCTGAAATGTATCGCAATGTCAACAAATGTATCGATGAAAAATAATGTACAAACAAATGATTTCAAATTGTCTGTTTGTTTATAAACATTGCGTTAATTTTCATCAATTTCCGTAACATGTTTACATTTGTTGACATTACACTACATTTCAGAGACAAACTTTTATTCTAGAGATGTTCCCTGCATGAGGAACACTATTCCTTCAATTTGCTGGAAACATAAAACAAACAGCTTCTCTTACTATATCCAGAATTTTCTAAAGATTATCTGATTAACCTGTCTGGAAATGCTTTATGAATTTGACTCTTGGGATCATCACTCAAGTGTAGTTGTCCATATGGATTTTTTCAGTAGCGTAACCTACGTTACAGCGATAGAAATTAAACTTGAGCATTTTATCATTTGTTGATTTATTTAAAAACAACCTTCTGTTGTATTGACCAAAGAATAAACAAATTAACAAAGAACTACCAAAGTTAATAGTCCTAATACATATATATATATATATGACAAGTTAACTGAAAATATTTTATAAATTGCTGTCAAAGACGCAAGCAAACGGTACAGAATTGCACAAAGGTAAAGTAAGAGAAACGAAAATTTTCGAGAATAGGCTTAAATTTTAACCTATATATGTAAGTGTATGTATATGTAAGTGTATATATATACGGATAGATAACTACAAATATATATATATATATATATATATATATATTGATGAATTGGTGTGATCTTGTGACCCTTGGTTTCACAATTGAAATAAAAACCTTAAAAATGGATGAAACGCAGTCAAAGTCGCACGAATGCGACTGAATATGTTAGCTCTATCACTGTTTTTGAGCCATCTCAAATAAGTACCATGCATATATAATATGTAAATAATTTAATATATATACTTAATACACACACACACATTATATTTTATATATATAATTTTTTCATCTTTTTTTCTTACACGATGCCTGTAAGTTTTAAACTTAAATTATTTCTTGCCATAATACGATTTTGTACCGCCAATAACTTATTTAAATATATATATATGCATAGATATCGGCTAGGCATGTACCACTGAAAGATTGGTTCTTACAATAAATATAACAAACTTAAAACATGTTTAGGCACATACTAAGAAAAGATGGCTTTGAGATTTTGACATTCACTGATTTACAAGCGGGATAGAGGGAAAAACATAGTAACCTACTTGATTATCTTTTGTAAATAGAAGAATAAAAGGCAATTGGTGTGATAATAAATAACAATATTATTTTTAATACGAATATTCGCCCAATATAGGCTCGAAAGCCACTCAAGTTAGATCTTACTGCTTGAACTTAGGAAAAGACAAGAAATGAAGTTCATTTATTTGTATGTAAAGATGTGCATATGAAAAAATTATATAAGGATAGATGACAATTTAACTACAAATTAATGTAACAAAAATGCCTACGAAGAAGAGATCTAAAGAAATAAAGTGAGCCGCGCTTAATAACGATCAGAGACAAGGATATATGCATCAATTATATAAGATCCCTAGTACCCGTTGGTACAACAGGTTTTCTTGTCAGATGCCTATGCTTAGTCAGATCGATATGTCACCTGCTCGCTAGCATTATAAGTTAAGAACATCATGCCCGAGTGTCAAGAGGCTAATGTATTAAAGTTTGATGGAAGAGAGTGACAAGTCAACTTGGGAGTCAAGTCTAAATCATTACGAATCAAACAGAGACTGGCTGAGTGAAAATAGCTCCCTTGACGTCAATGTATATCTAACAGAATCTCATCTGTGAAACTATGAACAACTTTTATCAATGTCCTACCTAAATCATTTATATTTTTGTATTTACCTTGTAACCCTTATCTGGATATGTCATTGCTGATAGCCAAGTCTATATACATTAGTACACAACCACCAGCTTTTTGGCAAGATGTTCTCACTCTAGGTAATAATATTAAAATATGATTTATAAAATTTTAAAATCAAAGAACATCCTGTGTTTTCACAAAGGATTTGCTTTTATGTATGTGTGTGTAAAATATATGCGTTTTTTTGTCTTTATTATGTGTGATCTGATGTATCTATTCTCACTTTATTTCCGGTTTAAATAATATGAGTATCGCTTCTTCTATTAAAATTCTTTATTCAAATATTCTGAGTGTAAGTATTTATTTTTCAATCCGAAAGAAACAATGTATATAAATTTACACTGTCGAAATAAATCACGATTTGTAACCGTCGAAATATGCGGTGAGTTTTCCTCTCAATATATATATATATATATATATATATATATATATATATATATATATATGAAATTATTTGTGTGAAGATTATTTATGAGCGATACTCTTATTTAAGTATTTTTATTTTATGCACACAGGTGAAGCCACCATGTGATTTGGCATATCTTAGACCTCTCGACCACAAATGACGATCAGTCTAAAGGAAGTCAAATTAAGCCTATGGGACTAGGGGTCGCAGGTTCGAATCCTGCCGAGTGAAACACATTTTCGTAACAAAGATTTATCGTAACTAATCAGGAAGGTAGAAATAAACATATACTATCGTTCGATTATAAACAGAATATGTACTTAAATACGAGTATCGATCAAAAATACTATTCAAACAAATAATTTCAAATTGCGGGTTGTTTATAACCAGTTTCCTTAATCTTCGTTAATATCCGTAATATATAAATATACATACATACATACCTACATACATACATACATCTATATATATATATATATATATATATATATATATATATATATATATATATAATGTGAATACGTTTCCTGGTTTCTTGATCGAGAACTGACAGCAGGTGAAGGAAAAAGCTCCGAGGATGAAGACATCACAAATGTTCTTTCCCAAAACATCGAATTCGACGTAACTCTGCTCTCTTAAGTTAAATACTTTACTCATTAATCTTATTAACGCTTTGTCTCTATCTCGATATCAAAAAGTTTACAACAAAAAACTGCTTTCCAAAATATCCTTTCGCCAGTAATCCAGTGAAAAATTTGCAATCTTGTCACTAAATATCATTACAAATCTACAACATATATATATATATATATATAATCATTTCACGCAACGAAAGCAAAACCGTCACTTGTGCGCAGGGGGTTTCTGTGAGAAAAAAAAACACAAGGTACTGGGGATACAAAAAAAATTATAATAGATTGAGGGGAATCAATTAGATAGAAAATAGCAATTGAAGATGCATTTATACTTTTTGAAATTGTGGCTGTCAAAGACGGAAGCAAACAGTAAAGAATTCCACAAAAAAGGAAGTAAGAAAAACGAAACCGTTACAGTAGATGAGGTGGTTAAATTTTAACAAAAGTATTAGCTCGTGTAAATCTATGTGGTCGGGGAAACATGGATAAATGTTTGTTGGAACAGTTGCCATGAAAATACTTTGACAAAAGATAAAGGGAAGCCGCATCATGTCGCTCAGAATGAGATTGAAGGTCAGCTACTAATAAAGATCAATTAGATTTCAGGTCCATTTTCTATTTAGTTAATAAACTCAAGATGGTTAGCAGAAGCAACTGACCAGACATGGCAACAGTATTTACTGCACAGACACATTTTAGATTTAAAAAAAGAAAATATATTCTGACAAGAAAATTTCAGAGGCCGATACAGTGATTGTAATTTTCTAGCACTAGACGCAGCTATGCATTCGATGTACGCATTACATGTGAGATCATATGTGAGAGTCAGGGTTAGGCTAAGGAGGCGAAGTGTTTTGCTCTCCAGATGAAGAGTGTCAACCATTCTGAAGATAGGCAATATCGTTTCGCTATGGTGAGTAAATGAGGGCAGCTTCGTATACTTTCAGTCACAGATTGTAGGTCTTTTTGAAGCAGCCAGGTGTACTTTGTCAGTTTTGACATATATATATATATATATATATATATATATATATATATATATATGTAATAATAATAATAATAATAATAATAATAATAATAATAATATTAACTATAGCAACAACAATACCAATAGCAAAACTAGTATTAATCAACCGACCAGTTTCCCTGACGAGACGTTAGGCGAAACCGTGGTCAGTTGTTGGCTCTTGCTTAGATTTTCTGTTTTTGTTTGCACTACTTTGGTATTGAGCGCTTTAGTTTTAGGGTTTTCATCTTTTTTTTCTTTCTCACGAGTGCTTGACGTTTTGTTCATGTACTTCCTTTGTTTATTTTTTTTTGCTTCCTCTATTTTCCCTCCGAGTTTGTTCTCGGTGGGTTATACAAGACAATTTAAATTATAGCTCGATTAATACTAGTTTCATTATTGGTATTGTAGTTGCTATAGTAAATATTATTGTTATCATTAGCTCTAGGCTTACTATAGAGCACTTTTTAACCAGTTCAACATGGAGCGAATTAAGAGCCAGTTTCCCTGACGAGCCGTTAGTCGAAACAGTGGTCGGTTTTTGTCTCTTGCTTAGATTTTCTGTCTTTGTATATATATATATATATATATATATATATATATATATATATACAAAAATCTAGAGTGAGCCAAAACCTACCGCGGTTTCACACTACGGATCGTCAGGGCAAAGTTAGTTATTATTATTATAAGCTCTGGGTTTTCCTATCGAGCACTTTAAACTTTACTACAATGTAGTATAAATTTACGGCCGGCATACTTACAGAGTCTATGTAGTTATTATATATATATATATATATATATATATATATTAGAAAAGATTTCTGATTTATTACGATTCCAATGCATAATACATATTTCACCGCTTAATGATCTTATATTGCGGCTCGTCAGACACAAACAGTGGATCCTCAAAATATCCCTTCCTAAATTTATTCACAGTCGCTCACATGTCCATATTTACAAGAGACATTTGTAACGGTTATTCACAAAAAAATTCTCGCTTCTTTAAAAAAAAAAAGAACTACAAAGAATACAAAAAAGCAAGGATAAAGAAAAATTAGACGATTGATTAATGTAAAGAAGATAAAAATGAAGAGAAAAAAGGGAAAAAGAGAAAAAGAAAGGACAAAGAAATACAATAAGAAAAATAAAATAAAGAGTAACCAGAGAAATAAAATTTAACTTCATGTATATATCCAACCGGTCACCCATCTAAGTATTAACCACGATCAACGTTGCGTAACTTCAGTGAGCGATCGAGAACCGGTTTATTCAACGTGATATGACCGCATTGGAATACCTGGTGCTGTAAGCGTTATTGACGGATGTGCGTTGTGGTGCAGTGGATGTCGGCTCGGAGGGGGAAATCTGTGAGCCGAGTTCCAATTCCAGTCGAACACTCTGAATTCACTTAAGCACTGGTACCCTTGGGAAAGGTATTAATCCGTCCCTTCCTTCCAGTTATGGGTTAAATGACTGAGGTCTGTTGTTCATGTGATCTGTAGCAGACTTCTCCACCGATTGTTTGTTGTCAGCAGTTCCAAAAAGTGCGGATGGTGCTACACAAGCCTTCACCACTTTAAACAGTTCTTTGTGTGACTCTGAGTTAGACGCTCATTCGTCGAAATCGACGGGAGAGTCCATAATAATAATAATAATAATAATATATATATATATATATATATATATATATTGTGTATATTTTGGCAGCATTTTTTCATTAATGCAGGTTTCATTGAATAATATAGACAAGTTTTGTCTATTAATTTTGTGTAGGATCCGTTCATACCGTCTGATATACTTGATGGTGATGTCGTTAAAAGACAACAAAAAATCACAGTATTTGTTGAATTTTTTATCAGGTCTAAGCTTTCGGCTCACATAAGCCATTATCAAAGAGTAAATAATAACACACAGTAAACATAGAACATTTAAGCTACTAACAATAAAGATAATTGAATTGAAAATATAAGTCCATCCCTACCGTGGCGGATGGCCGAAGACAGTGACAAAATAGTGGTGTTGTGGTCCCTGGTCTGATTACAGACATTTGAGTACGTTGTTGGAAATATCGAAATTGATTGTATTCAAACCAGGTTTAAACTGTTTAATGTAGAGTGCTTCGAGGATTTTTAGTTTCTGCTTATTATTTTCTTGTTTGAGTATGTACGTGTTATCAACAAGCGTTTGTCTCAGAAGTGTGCGTTGATAACCGTGTTGTTCTAAATGACGGAATATATTTGAATTTTTATTTAAGTGCAACGTCAGACGCCGTGAGAGCGAATTTGTGGTGTGGCCGATGTAGATATTATTAAGGTTGTTAGAGATACATTCTCTAAATGGACATATGAATTTATATACTACATTGGTCTTTTGCAAATCACTAACGGTGGGGGAAGTCGTTGCGGACAAATGAATTAGATGTAGTGGATTTAGTGTAATATATAATGAACTTAATTCTTTTGTTAGAGTCTGTCGGAGAAATATTAGTATCCTAAAAAAAACTCATAAATACTAATATTTCTCCGACAGACTCTAACAAAAGAATTAAGTTCATTATATATTACACTAAATCCACTACATCTAATTCATTTGTCCGCAACGACTCTTCCCCCACCGTTAGTGATTTGCAAAAGACCAATGTAGTATATAAATTCATATGTCCATTTAGAGAATGTATCTCTAACAACCTTAATAATATCTACATCGGCCACACCACAAATTCGCTCTCACGGCGTCTGACGTTGCACTTAAATAAAAATTCAAATATATTCCGTCATTTAGAACAACACGGTTATCAACGCACACTTCTGAGACAAACGCTTGTTGATAACACGTACATACTCAAACAAGAAAATAATAAGCAGAAACTAAAAATCCTCGAAGCACTCTACATTAAACAGTTTAAACCTGGTTTGAATACAATCAATTTCGATATTTCCAACAACGTACTCAAATGTCTGTAATCAGACCAGGGACCACAACACCACTATTTTGTCACTGTCTTCGGCCATCCGCCACGGTAGGGATGGACTTATATTTTCAATTCAATTATCTTTATTGTTAGTAGCTTAAATGTTCTATGTTTACTGTGTGTTATTATTTACTCTTTGATAATGGCTTATGTGAGCCGAAAGCTTAGACCTGATAAAAAATTCAACAAATACTGTGATTTTTTGTTGTCTTTTAACGACATCACCATCAAGTATATCAGACGGTATGAACGGATCCTACACAAAATTAATAGACAAAACTTGTCTATATTATTCAATGAAACCTGCATTAATATATATATATATATATATATATATACTGAGAGAGAGAGAGAGAGAGAGAGGGAGAGGGAGAGAAGAAAGGGGAGAGAGGGAGAGAAACTAATGGGTGAAACGTGTTGCGCTTCAAATTAACTTTCTGTAAATCTAAAATAAAACATTTACCAATATACACTAATTATTACGGACGATAAATTGTTTAAAATATATGAATGAAAATCTTCTGTTTTTCTTTTACCATGTATTAATGAAGGCCTGCTGCTTAAATGCAACTCACACGTACACCCATACATATATATCACTGTGCAAGCGAGGTTGCGTGAGTATATGGTCCATTTAAATAATTAGTGTATGTAAAGTTATATGAACGGCCAGGGTATTAAAATAAATGCGAATGTGTATATAGGTTTTAAAGCGTACCGTAATCACTGCGGATCACGAACGCTCGAGGACATGTCTCGTAATGTCCAAACAGTATGCCAAAACACTGGCAAGAAATAAGAAGGAACACAGTTTTGAAACAGTCGAGAAGAAGGCAGAGGGAAATGATGCGTAAGAGGGGCGAGTGTCCGTGGGAATAAAATGCGCAAAATGACACACATCGTGTTATTAATTTACTCAGGCTAGATAGTGTACACAAGCAAAAAATAACTCTGATTTGTACACATAAGCACATACAAGTATGTGTGCAAATATGTGGAATAAATGGTCTATTTTTTCATTCACATATATTCTGTCCTAACACACACACACACACACACACACACACACACACACACACACACACACACACACACACACACATATATGCATATATAGATATGTGTGTAAGTGTGTGCATAATAATAATATAAATGATAAATGTACTATAAATTTTTTCTGTTATTTTACGAGCACTCTAATTAACATTGTATATGTGTGTGTGTTTGTGTGCGTGTATGTGTGTGTGTGTGTAAATATTATATGCTAGTGATATATATATTGTTTTATTTATAAATAACAATTTTGTTTTAAATGTATGACAAATTGAAAAAAAAGTTTACTAGTGACGCGTTTCATCATTCAGTCTGATGGTATCCTGAAGACGAAACACGTCTCAAGTTCTCATTTCCCATTTTGTCATATATTTCTTAAAATTATATATATATATATATATATATGTGTGTGTGTGTGTGTGTGTGTGTGTGTGTGTGTGTGTGTGTGTGTGTGTGTGTAAATTACCGTTTATACGTACAGAACCAAATGAATAAAAAGGGATGAGAGGAAAATCTATTCTTAGACAACGATTCTCGTCCTCTGATGGATGTTATCAAAGCAAGTGTACGATTTATTTTTTCCATGTGCCTAGATAAAAAAAGTGAGGATGTCACTGGTTTATTCCGATTTTAGTCTTGAGAACGATTCCGAATGTTCTTTAGTTTGGTTAAGTGTCAGTCAAAATATATGGTGAACATAATGTCATTATTCAAAGTCAGGCAAAATTAGCTGAATAATATTTGATAATTTCTCTCTCTCTCTCAATGTATATATATATATATATATATATATATGTAGCGACTCCGACTGACACCAAATCTGTAGAGTTTCGATCCCGGCCAGAAGCAAGTGGATGTCTAGCCACACTGGTTTGCTGTGATACAGAGAAACGGGCTTGTATGTGGCTGAGGAATATATAATGCTCTCATTACGATTGAGCACTCTGGAGAAGAGACTTTTAAAAACAGTACCACTTCTGCGATTTAAGCACTACTCTTCTACTCTCCAGAAATGAAGTGGGTTTTTTCGGTGGCAGGCGTGTGTATACAACGATTATATATAACACTAAAATGTCCCTTTTCTCATTCCGTGAGCCTATGGCTTATGGGTTAGCGACTCAGACTTACACCAAATCGGTCAAGTTTCAATCCCGCTCAGAATTAGTGGATGTCTAGCCACACTGATGACATGTGATACAACGAAATATGCTCGCATGTAGATGACGAATATATATATATGTTTGTTTTTGTGTGTCGATGATCAGATAGTGGGGTACAGGGATAGAGAGATAGAGACTACGAAAACCGATTATATTATTTAGCCAATTATAGGTCGACCAAATATACCTGAATTTTCGTGTTTTTAATCATAATTACATAATTATAGTATACAATGCCAAGAGAAAAAACATTAGTAATATTAAATGAAATGAAACGTTTATTTCTCTTGTTTCTACCCTGAGGTTTTCGGATATTACTGTCACCTTTCATGACACTGGGAATAATATAAGTCTTGTATATACGTGCGCTGTGGTGAAGTGGTAATCGGCTTAGTATGAGAAATCGAGGAGCCGAGTTTATATTCCATTTGATATTTTTTGCATTCACGAACGCACAAATACCCTTGGGAAAGGTTTTAATCCGTCACGTTCCTGCAGTTATGGGTTAAATGACAGGACAGAATGGGTTCTATAACCTTAGCTGTCAACCAGTGTGCCGTAGAAAGTACTGCGGGATAATCATCTGCCAAGTAAGTCATGTGTCTTTTGAGACATGATCGCCCAAGCGTGTATCACGTATGGCACATAACTGAATGAAATAAGAACTCATTCAAGTTCCGAAATTTTAAAATACATCTCCTTTTATAGTAGGTTAGTGAAGATTCAGTATTACGAGAAAGTAAACTGAAAAGGAAATATAATCATCTCGAAATTAAGACTATATATATATATATATATATATATATATATATCATAGTGATGATATACGTATACTGTCTTAATATGTATATGAAAAACTACTAAAAAGTTGGAAGTTTAAAATCTATTTTTTTGACAGTATTTATTTATTTCTATTATTATATTTGATATTTCAGACCGTCCTCGGCCTTTCGTCAGAAACAAATGATTTTAAAATTTAAATTAGAAACGTTTTCGCGATGAGCTTTCGTCCGAGAGATTGTTTACATCCCGTGACGCAGAAAGCGACAGATTTTTTTTTAATATTTGTAAACGTAAACCTATCTTTAATAATTCTTATAAATGTTGTTTTAAAGAAAACTTTTTTAAGTGTATCTAAAAAATGTTTAACTATTGAAATATTTATAAAGATTCAAAACACCTAAGTCCCAATTTAACCCTAGCCTGTATGCATTTAATTTTAAAATCCATTATTTTTCTTTCTTTCTGTGTGAGTATGTAGAACTAAAATCAGAATCTATTAGGAAACATTTGCAGTTTTCTAATGTGTGTCCCGGTTGATTGAAGTGTACTGCTATGAGGGAATACGGGTTGTTTTAGCGTATGCTTAGTTTGTGATTATTGAAACGGAATCTAAAGCTATTTCCTGATTCACCAATATATCCACTATTTGGACATATTGAACAAAAGAGAAAGTATAGTATGTTTTGGCTGTCACAGGTGAGGCGTGGTGGGTATAATTTGATGTTGGTGTTGGGTAGAGAAAATATCATTTTTTTCTGATGAAAGGACGGTCTGAAATGTCAAATATGAGAATAGAAATAAATAAATACTGTCAAAAAAATACTGCGATCGCTATCAACTGAATGTTTAGGCAGCAATTGACCTTGTTCGTCTTAGTCCACTCAACCAGGAACGATAATACAGTCTAAACGAAGTAAAATCAAGCTTATAGAACACAATTTTCGATTCTACGCAAATAACCATCTCTGCTCTGAAATTTATCGTATTGTCAACAAATGTAAACATAAACTTTTACGGAAAATTCCGAAGATTAAGGAAATGGTTTTAATAAATAAATATATAAATATACTGCTTGATAAAAAAAAAGAATATCTACTCAAATACTTGTATCGATTAAAAATAATGTTCAAATAGTTTCAATATATCGGTTGTTAAAACTATTTCGTTAATCTTTGAGATTTTCCTTAACATATATATATATATATATATATATATATATATATACACACACACGCACACACACACACATATAGTCATAGACCCCGATTGCTACATAACCCAGGATCGAAACCCGACTGAATTGGCGTCAGCCTGCGATTCTACCCCTGGGCCACGAGGCGTTCTGCAGATCATATTGCGAGGACAATAGCTAGAGTGATCAATTCATATTGCTGAATGAGCGATGCATACACGCTAGAGTGACTACTGTTTTTCAAACTCTACCTTTCTTCCAGAATGTTCAATCAGGGTGTGAGAGCGTAAATATTGTATATTGTATATATATATATATATATATATATATATATATATATATATATATATGTGTATGTGTGTGTGTGTGTGTGTGTGTGAGTATTACGTTCTTTTTTATGAATCGCGAATAGATGAGTTGATAAGTGAAAACAATTATTACGCGATAGTGAAATCAGAGTAATATTCAGTTTTTTTCTAAGGAACTTTCAATAAATCATATGTTATTTTTTTACGATAATTTCCTTTATATCGTTATGTGTGGAGGAACAGTCGCTTAATGGATAGATCCTTGCTTCAAGAATTGAGTTCCACTTGGCTCTATCATATTCACATCTGCCCATGAAAGTTAGGAATCTATCTCCCCCACCTCTGCAATAGATAAGTAGCATGGCATATTGGATCCATTATTACTGGATTGTTAAGTGATGTCTGTCCTTCCATATGGCAGCTAATAAAAGAAAAACCTGAAGCAAACGAAATGTGGTTCTACAAAATGATACTGAGGATACAATGTAGTATGGCGGAGAATAGTTAATCTCTCACAAAGCTAGGTAATCAATTTTGAACTCAGTAGACGCTGAAAGGTGAGAAATAATTATAGCGCCAGTTCATATTTACAAGAAATAACCCTTCTGGGGTACTAACCTGGCCATTGTAAGATAGGGCATGACAGTAAATGTTAGATATTTTCTGGTGCTCATCAAGATGTCTTGTGCTACCATCAGGCTTCAAATTTTTCTACTATGCAACGTATATTTTACCATCAGTCTGTCTTGTGTTGCACTGGATATCAACACGGAACGAGGATTCGGGCAGCCAAGTTCGAATTCCAGCTGAATTCCTTGCATTCACTTACGCGCAAATACCATTGGCAAAATGTTTTAATCCGTTTCTTCCCTCGAGTTATGGGTTAAATAACAGGACAGATTGGGTTCTATAGCCGTGGCTGGCAACCAGTCTACCGCAGAAAGCAATGGCAACCTACTGAGTGATAATCTTCTGCCCAGTCAGTCATGTCTCTTTCGAGACATGATCGCCCAAGCGTGTATCACGTATGGCACTTAATTGACTGACTGTCTCTTCACTCTGCCGTCCTGTCACATCAACTGATTAGGTACATCATACGCAGGGTGTATTTATCAGTTAAAACTAATTTCGTGTAGAAGAGAAAACAATTTAACATGTTTTTTTTGTAATCGTATCACCCCGAGCAAGTCGGTAAAGCCACTGAAGCGCAGGGGGCTACGTGAGTGTGAAAAGATTGGAAAAGAGAAAGCAGGAAACCACATCCTTAACAAGGAACAAGGGATGAGCCTCTTCACCTGTTCAGTAGACGTGGGTGGCGTGTGAACCGGGCGATAGATTAGTCTATCTACTCCAATTGAAAAGAAAATAAAAATAAATAAAGGAGTGAAAAGATTGGAAAAGAGAAAGCCGCAAACCACATCCTAAACAGGTAACAAGGGATAAGCCTCTTAACCTCTTCAATAGACGTGGGTGGAGTGTGAACCGGACGATAGATTAATCTATCTACTCCAATTGAAAAAAATAAATAAAGGAGTGAAAAGATTGGAAAATAGAAAGCCGGAAACCACATCCTCAACAGGGAACAGGGGATGAGTCTCTTCACCTGTTCAATAGCCATGGGTGGAGTGTGAACCGGGCGATAGATTAGTATATCTACTCCAATTGAAAAAAAAATAAATAAAGGAGTTAAAAGATTGGAAAAGAGAAACCCGGAAAGCACATTC